>ML835166.1:52923-64901 GCA_009831015.1 Picea engelmannii
ATGGCAAGAGCAAGAAGGTGAGGTGAAATTCCAGCATAATAACAGTAGCTCAAAGAATGGTAGTGAAAATAGGTGAGGAAGGGTCTTACTTATACCTCAAGAGGCAAAGTGAGGGCACTTGGATTGCCTCCAAGTGTCAAATCCCAAGCAAGTAGCATCAATCTCAAGGAGAGGGCGCCCTAGCTAGGGTTTTGGCAAGGATCAATCACATGGATTGATGATGTGGAGAGTGTGGGCCATGAGGGAGTGAGAGGTAAGGCTAGGGGGGGCGCACCTCTCATAGGAGGGGCCCACAACACATGCCAAGTCACAACCCAATGGTTTGGGAGTGAGAGGGGCATGAGTTAGAAGAGGGGGGCGTGAGCATGAGAGGAGGGCGCCACTTAGGAAGTGAGGTGGAGTGTGGGGTCAAGGGAATGGTTAGGTGGAGGTCTAGGAAGGGCGCACCTCTCATAAGAGGGGCCCACACCAAGTATCAAACCAAATGATTAAGGTTTGAGGGTGAGGGGGACGTTTTTCCCCCTAGGACGTGGGTAAAGTGAGTGAGGAGGTAAGGTTAAGTGTGTTTCTAAGTTGCTAAGTGGTTAGGATGGGTTTGGGTAGGTTAGGAAAGGTCTAACTTGCTCTTTGCCATCATAACACTTACTCAAAAACTCAAAAATTACAATAATTTGGCATTCTGGCAATGTCACCTTAGCAATTAAAATTGTTGTTTTGACTGACTCTGACTCTGAGTGGACCAAGACATAGTAAACTTAGTCCGACTGAGCTGAAACTTGGTCTATGGGTGTAGGGGGTGTTATTCCATTTCTTTTGAGCACAAATACCCCTATCAAAAACCCAAAGACCCAGCTTTTACAATATTTGCTCAAAAACATTTAATTAATTAAATAATTAAAATTCCAACCTTAGGAAAATTAATTAATTTTAATTAATTAAAAAAAACCTATCTAGACTCGACGAAATTCCGCAAGACTTTCTACATTGTCTGACATGGTTATTTACATCCTTCCTAAACAATAGCTACCAAAGGATGAGACCATTAGGACGCCGTTCACCACTCTGGAGGAAATTATTGCATATGTGGAGGGAAAAACTCAAGGGAAGTCAGCCAGGCCCGAGAGCCCGGTTGACAACCTGAGGATAAAAAACCCTCGGTGAAAGGAACTCCCCCAATGAAAACATCCAAAGGTACCTGACCTAACTATGATCCAAGCAGACTTATTACATTATTAACCCACGCAGGGGTGCGGAATTTCGTTTACAAAAATTGTGCTGGAGTATCAGATACCCAAGTAGAACCAAAATTGTCTTCACCAAATTTGCATCTGGTGATGCATCTTCATGGCACATGAGTTGACCCCTAGTTGAATAGGCGGTCAACAAGTGTGTTTAATACTTAATCCCTTTTTTTGGAGTTCGCAGTATCGGATGACTTTACTCCTAGTCGTTGAATCTGCGAACCCCGAATTCGCGATATTGCGATTTGGTTGATTAACTGTGATTTGACTTAAGCTTTTAATTAACCACGATTAATTAACGAAAATCGCGACTTCGGGGATCGGAGTTATAGATGTGTTGTTTCTGGTGTAACAACCGCCGAGTCGCGAAATCGCGATGAAGATTAAATATGGCTTAAAAGTCATTATTCTTGCTATAAACCAATTTTAACTTAAACTAATCTCGCAACTTCGCGTGTTGGACCTTCGAAGGGCGTTTGAGGTATGACTCCCGAAACGCGAGAGCACAATGTATCAAAGGTGATAATATGTTTTTAAAGGTTAAAAAACCGTGATTAAACTTAAGCCAACTTCGCCACTTCGCGTGTCGAGATATCGAGGGTCCAGATATGTATAACCATGATATATACGAAATCACGAAATCCTACTTTTTAGGCTTAGGTGTATCGTCTCAATACTTAGAAAAAGGCGGCTCCGATCTTTGATGACCCGATTATTCAGAAAAATACAAGTGTTCCAATAGGCATAAATGACTAAATTTCACTTTTGACTTAAAACTCCTAAGTCAAAGTGAAATTAGACAAAAGTACAAGGTACAAAGTGTAATGTCCATCCCACATGTGCTAAGAAGGTTACAAGCACATGGGGAACACCTCCCAAGGTACAAAACTCAACACTCCCTCTTACCGAGGAAGGTGTTCCTCACCAAGCCCATCTTGTCTCTGAAATAGGCATGTTTTCCCCATGGCAGGGCCTTAGTGAGAATAGTTGCAACCTGTTCATCTGTCGATACATACTGTAACTGAACTGCCCCTCGTTGAACCCAGTCACGAATGAAGTGGTACCTAATCTCAATATGCTTCGACCGGTCATGAAACACTGGATTCTCAGAGAGTTTGATACAACTCTGATTATCACAGTGAATGGCAGTCAGTGACATCTCCTGACCAAATAAACTAACCAGCATCTTACGAAGCCAAATGGCCTCGGAACTAGCCTGACTGGCCACCATATACTCTGCCTCGGCCGAACCAAAGCAACTGACTTATGCTTCTGGCTAAACCAGGAAACAAGTCTTGACTCCAAACTGAAGCAACACCATGAGGTGCTTTTCCTATCAGCAGCACATCCTGCCTAGTCTGAATCTGTGTAGCCAACCAAACTGACTCCATCTCCCCTAACATAGTCTAGGCCATAGTCCACTATCCCAGCAATATATCTCAAGACGTGTTTTTCCACAACCATGTGAACACTCCTCAACTCAACCATGTATTGACTGAGACTGTTCACGACAAAACATATATCTGGTCTGGTGTTAACCAGATACATGAGTGAACCGATCAACTGTCTGTATACTGTGGCATCCACCAACTGGCTATCTGAAGCACTAAGCTTCTTCCAATTGGTGATCATAGGTGTAGACATGGGTCTGCAGTCCTCCATCTGAAACTTGCTCAAAATATCTGCTACATACTTCCCCTGCTCGAGAAATATGTGACCCTCCTCCTGCCATACCTCCATACCCAGAAAGTAGTGCATCAATCCGATATCACTCATCTCAAACTCTGATGCAAGTCCCAGCTTGCACTCAGCTATGAGATCATGGGCTCCAGTAATGAATAAATCATCCACATACAAAATGAGAATGAGCGTGTCCTCGCCCCTAATGATGAAATAAAGGTTCGGATCAGCATCGCTCTTCTCGAAGCCCATCTGAAGCAAATAAGTATCAATGCGTGAATACCAAGCTCGGGGAGCTTGCTTCAGACCATATAGTGCCTTCCTCAGAAGACACACGTGAGTCTCCCTGTCACTCACCTCAAACCCCTGTGGCTGCTCTATGTACACCTCCTCCTCAATAAAGCCATTCAGAAATGCGGTTTTCACATCCATCTGGTGAATGCGCCAACCCATCTCTGTTGCTATGGCAATGATAGTCCTGATAGAAGTGTATCTCGCAACTGGTGTGAAAGTCTCGTCATAGTCGACTCCCTCAATTTGTGAGAAGCCTCGTGCCACAAAACGGGCCTTGTGTTTCTCAACGCTGCCATCTGCAGCAATCTTGGTCTTGTACAACCACCTGGAAGTCACAAATAACTTCCCCACTCGCCTCGGAACCACATCCCAGACATCATTGCGCACAATGGAGTCATACTCCTCTACCATGGCCTCTCTCCAAACCTAATGGTCCACTGCCTGAGAAAAAGTCTGTGGCTCAGTATCCCTGATACTCGTCACGAGTGCCAAATATGCTCCCAATCTGACTGGTGGCCTGCTCTTTCTGATCTGGCTCTTGGGCTCCCCTACATTCTCCTTGGCCTCCTTCAGGGTCTCCTAAAACCATCTAGGTCTCCTCTTCCCTGAAGTGGTCAACGGAGAAGTAAGGTCTCTCTGCCCAAGAGTGACTGCCTCAGGACTCGTCTCAACACTCTAAAATCCTGAAGTCTGTGCCCCATCTGATTGAACATGCTCTGACTATGACCCTGAAGCTGTTCATGGTGACCCTGTCACACCTGATACTGGTGTACTCGAAATCTGAGGTTGTGCTCCCTCTGAGACTGCAATCGACGACTCTGCATCATCCTCAACTCCAACTCTCAACTCAAGAGATCTCGCAAAAGCCCTATCCTCCTCAAATATGACATCTATGCTCACCACCACTCTCCTAAGTGGCGGAATGTAGATGTGATAGGCTTTCGACACCTCTTAGTATCCAACTAGAATCCCCTGCTGGGTTGTGGGGTCTAGCTTTGTCCTCCTCTCTGAGGAGACATGAGAGAAAGTCAAGCACCCAAAGATCCTGATGTGCTCGACATCGGGCCTCCTACCAGTGAAGGCCTCCTCAGGAGTCATCTTCCCCAATATCCTGTGGGGGCTCCTATTCTACAAATAAACTACAGTAGCACATGTCTCTACCCATAAGTACAAAGGCAAACTCTGATCATGCAGCATGGATCTTGCTGCACCGGTAATGGCCCGGTTCGTCCTCTCGGCAACCCCGTTCTATTGGGGGTTGTAGGGTACGGTCATATGACTTCTAATGCCATGTTGGGCACAAAAGTCTACAAACTGTCTCGAGGTATACTCTCCCCCGTTATCCGACCGCAAGACTTTGATCCTCTTTCCCGATTGGTTCTCCACAAGAGCTATGAACTCTTGGAACCATGTGAAGACCTCACTCTTGGCCTTCAGGAAATAGATCCAAGTATTCCTCGAGTAGTCATCAATAAATGTGAGATAGTACTCACAACCACTCAAGGACCTCTGAGTCATGGGCCCACACACGTCCGTATGTACTAAATCCAGTATCCCAGCTAACCTGGTGTCACTGCTGAGGAACGATACCTTGGTAAACTTACCAAGCGCACACCCTCTGCAAACATCCTGATGCTCTATGTTGATCCATGGCACTCCGGTCACAACCTCTTTCAGTCCTCCAAGAGCCCCATGATGTAGGTGGGCCATCCTGCAATGCCATAACTCACATAATTGTCTGTTGTTGTCACTACTAGTTGCCAATGCATAAAGTGGCTGAAAAAGCAATCTGAACAGTTTCTCATCCCTCGCTCCAATCACCTGTCCTGAGGCTAGTGAAGACCCCCGAGGATGAATCAGTACCTCGGTGCCTCTGAATGTCACCTCAAGACCTCTATCCTAGAGGGTGGAAACTGAAATCAAATTATTCTTCATCCCAGGGACATAAAGAATGTCCATGAACGATATAGGTGGCAAGCTATCTCTCTGAAAGGTAATTGTGCTAATCCCAGCAACTCTGACCACTCTGTCATCTCCAAGAGAAATCTCTATCCTGACCTCGGTGTCTCTGAGATCAGAAAAATGCTCTCAAACTCCAGTCATATGGCTCGAAGCCCCGCTGTCAATATACCAAATACTGGGTGTCGTCTCAACTGAAGTGCAGCATATAAGAAAAACACTCTCTCTCTGAAACTGTGTCTAAAAATCTGCCTCCTCTGTTGTAGCTGCGGTACCACCCTTCTTCTTCTTCTTGTTCGGACACTGTCCAGCGTAGTGCCCGAACTTCTTACAAACAAAGCACTTCACTTTGCTCATATCTCTCCTCTGACCACTGCCCTAGCCACTGCTTCTCTCTCCTCCACTCCCCTGTGGTTGGCCCCCAAACATGGGACCTTGCCGACCCCCTCGATCGGCCTTCTTCTTGCCCTTTGTCTAAAGAGCAAGATCCTCCTCACCCTAACCAATCTGTTGTTGCTGTTGCTACCGCTGTCCAGAAGCCTCGGCTGCAAGCCTAATCTCCTCCTGGACGAAGTCATCCCACATCCTCTCCCATGTAGGCATGACCTCCCTGGCAACTATGCCACGTACAAATGGACCCCACGGTTTGGTGAAGCTATTCATAGCTTACCTCACCAAAGAGTTAGGATCAACAACCTCTCCGACGAATCCAAGCTCGTCTCTTATCTAAGTGTAACGACCAAGGAATGAAGTTACCGACTCATCCTTGAGCATGCGAATGCCCCTAAGTCGGTCATGAAGAACCATCTTCCGGTTCTCATTGGAGCGCTCATACAACTTGCATAGCGATGCCCACATCTCATATGCACAGGCCTTCCCCATCAAATAGGGTGTGATATGGTCACGAACTGCGTCACAAATAGTCCTCTTCGCCTTGTTGTTCATTTTCCTGAACTCTTCCACCAAGACGGGAGCAGTGACAGGAATGGGGGGAACAACGGCCTCGACTATGTCCCATAGCTCAAGGTCCTCCAAGACAAAGACCATCCTCGCCTTCCAAGGCGACCAATTGCTAGCCCCAGCTAGCTTGTCCTCAACTCGCATCTGAGATGCTGACATGTCTGCCAAAATGCAAATCCCAACTGATGCTCACACTGCCAAGGAAAACACTGTCTCACACTTGTCAACACAGGTGTGAAAAGAGACAAGTGTAATCTGACCTCACTCCTAACAAAATAGGTGTGAAAAGAGGTCAAGTCAAATCAGCCTCACTCTTACTGTGTAGGTGTGAAAAGAGACTGATGACAAGTGTCGAAAACTGCCCAACTGTCATCTGCAAAAATCTGTCCTCTAACAACCACCAAATGAGTCAATGGCTGTCCACAAAATTCTGCCAAGAAGATGTATATGACAGCCAACAAAATACTGTCCCAACTGCTCAAAATTTCAGCCACCTTAACTCTAATACCATGAAGATTTCCAGGTCCTATCAAGCTTGCCTACTGGGTCTGTCTTTGACCACGGATAGGCTCTAAGTTTCAACTGTCTGAAAAAGTATTTGTTGTTGTTTTATAACAGCCAACAATCCAAGAACTTCTTGCTGATTTGTTATGGTTATATTTGCGATTTTGGGTGCTCTTGCACGTAGTTTTAGTAACCAAAAAATAGTACATGCATTCCAAAATAAATACAACACACCTAAAGATCTTTACAGCTGAAAATAAACAAATCTAAGAGACTAACACATGCATTTTTGTACACAGGTATTTTTGGTCAACATGACCCTGGATAAAACCCCCCCGGGGAAAACCAGTTTGGAATATATATGTATATATGAGGAAAGCAAAAGGTGGAATACAGCAAGTACAATATATAATGGAACCTGATACAATAGCAGCTCGATCTCACTGCAATCTGATGGCTAGAAGTCCTCCCACAATTGATGTGTCTCAATCTGGCAATGCGCCCTCCTCAGAAGGGAAACCTCTCCACTAAATAAACAAGGCTAGATGACGCAAGCCTCCCTCCATGAAAGCTAGCACCCAAGCTCAAGCATCCTCATGCAACAAACCTCATGCTCATCCTCCAAGTCTTCCTCTCACAATGAACAAATGAAGAATGAATGCCTCCTTCACCCTTTGCGCCCCTCTTTGACATCCAAAAAGAAACCTACAATATGAATGGTGGAGATCATCTCATCTCCCATCTAATCAATGGTTGAGATCTCCCCAAAAACATCTAAATCAATAACCCACTTTGGGTTAAGTTTCGTAAGTCAACTTTATGTCTCTAATTCACCCACTTTGTGAATTAATAGTCATTTTAGGCATAAATGACTAAATTTCACTTTTGACTTAAAACTCCTAAGTCAAAGTGAAATTAGACAAAAGTACAAGGTACAAAGTGTAATGTCCATCCCACATGTGCTAAGGAGGTCACAAGCACATGGGGAACACCTAAGGAGGTCACAAGCACATGGGGAACACCTCCCAAGGTACAAAACTCCACATTCTTCACACCAAAGAAGGACTCCATAGCCCAAGGGTTCTTGAGGCTCAAGCAAAAGGCTCCACAAAATCAAAAAAAATTATTCCTCTCTCTCTCTTTCTTGGATTTGCATGGATAGCTAGATCAAATTTCAAGTTACTTTTACTATCTAGTGTATGCATGCAAGATCTAGATCTACTTTCAAGTTTATTGCTAAAGCTAAGTCTAGATCTAGTTTTTATTAAGCAATTTTCTGATTTTTCTTGTTAAATTTCTAAGTAAAAAGTTGTTGTTTGCTTTTCCTTAACATCTAGTCATTTGAGTATTCTAATTTTCTGTTTTAGGACAGCGAACAGAAAGTACTCGAAAAAGGACTTACTTAGCTTCTTTAAATTCCTAAAAAAACTCGAAAAATTGTCTTTTGTAGTGCATAAAAATTTTGTGAAAAGCCTTATAAAAGATTCTTCTTTTTATTTTGTGTTTGCATGTCATTTTCTGTCAATACTAATAACTCTTCCTTGCTGGTTTTTAGCAGGTCCGTCTTAGTACAAGGGAGATTTTGACCTCTTCGGACCCAAGATTGAAGATCTTTCACTCCAAGACTCGACTCTTGAAAACCAAGACTCAAGGAGTCTTTTTTGTAATAGTTAGTTTAGCAATTGATCAAGTTCTATAAGGATCCAAAATAAAAGGCTAAAGAGAAAGAAGAAAAAAAAGTCATCCTCTCAAAGTTGTAATAGGTTAATAAAAGCGGGCCTTTGGCGCCCAATTTCTTCATCCCCTTTAGGGGGATTGGTGGTGTTGTGTCTTTTTTGTTTTCCTGGCAAGTTTTTATTGTCTTATCTTCTAAAACACAAAGCTAAAAGGAATTCACATCACCTAAACCTATTTAATAAAATCAATCACAAGAAGTTAGATTAGTTTTATTTTTCATAGAACACTAATTGCTAGAATAGTTCATTTTTTTTGCAAATATATTGGAATAAATCTCAGTTGCTCAATTGTGTATGTAATCCCACTGCTACTTTCGAGTGGCTTTGGAGACCCAGAAACGGATCTGAGCAATGCATGTTAGTATTAAATAGGGAAATCCACTTTGTTGCGCTATTCGTCTAAGACCTCTGCATTTGAGTGGATTGTGTTAAGTCAGGGGGGATACTCATTAATGAGATCCGTTCTCTCTTATTTTGGACCTACGGCACACCCAATCGGTATGTCTCTAAGATTGTTGAATAGCGATTAAAGCGGGCCAAATACACTATTGCACACAAAGAGTGGCGACCCCGACTTGAATCCCCACTTCACGGTTTCGAAGACTTGCTTAAATTTTCCAAATCGCGTAATAAAATTCTCAAGATAAAATAAACGCAGCATTTTCATAACATCACATTTACTTTCTGGCACTAATCTTCATTTTATCTATTTCGTCAGTTTTATCTTTATTTCAAATCGTTCAAGTTATTTCCCTTTGAAGCACGTGGTGAATGAGTAACTTTTAATGAGTTTTTCACAGGGTGTATCCTTTTGAATCATTTATGTTGCTAATATAAGTCTTGTTATTTCATAATAAACTCCTAGAATAACTTTGCTTTCAAACTTCATAGATTAAAAGCTTTAGATTCTCTTCATAGGGACTACCCCCCTTGGCTTCGCTAGGAGTTGGCCTAAACGAAGGAGTCGAGGATCAGGTGACAACACCTTGACTCGAGACTTGGCCCCAAGGACACACTAAGTGGATTGAAGATTTCTTCCACAATAGCCCAAGTGTGTATAAGGCGACAACATTTTGGCGCTGTTGTTGGGGATAAATCTTTCTATTCCCGAAATACGATCTTGTTTTCCTTGTTGTTTGCTTTACTTAGTTTTTTATGCTTGTTGTTTATCAGATTTAGACTCAATCATCTGGCGACTCTATTAAATTCCAATTTGACTAGGTATTCTACAAGAAGGAATTCAGAAGGCTTAGTTGTCTTCATTCATGAACCTGAACAGGTTTATAGAAGGAGGTTAGCCAAAGCATCTTCTCGTAGAATCCTTAGCCATTTAGGATTTGAGTCCATTTCTGATATCCACTTGCTTTTTGTTAGTGATAGTTTTATTTCAGAAATGGCAATTTATGATCCTTGTGGTTTTTCTGCAATCAATAATTACCCTCATGCTATTCCCAAAAAGGCAATCGAAAAATTACCAAGTTTTCAAGAAAACAATGCAATAAATGCTAAAACACATATTAAATCTTTCATGAGGTGTACTAATAAATGGTGTGTTGCACATGACCACGAAGATGTAAAAATGAAGCTTTTTGTTCTTTCCTTAGAAGATGATGTTTCAGACTGGTACAAAGACATGTCAAACAACAAGTTCAAGACATTAAAAGATCTCTTAGATGCCTTCACTGAGAAATGGGGGGAGAAAAGAGATCACCGTCACCTGTTGGCAGCCCTCAACACAATAAGGAAGAATGAGAACGAAACTATGGATGAATTTAACAAAAAATTCAATGAATTAGTTTCAAGCATGCATACAGATATCAAGCCTCCGAATAACGCCATCTTGATCTACTATATTGAGGCATTTGGTGGGGAAATGAGGTATCAACTAAAAGATAAGGAACTCGCCAACCTCAAAGCAGCTCAGGATATAGCAATAAAGATTGACAAAAATATGCAAGCTTCAGGAAAGTCAAATCTTTCAGGTTTCACAAGGGGTAGTTCTTCTAGGCAGACAAAGTCGAAAGAGAAAGCTGCAAATCCCGATAATAAAGAGCCTAATTTCGACCCTTTCAGAAATGGTAAAAAGAATGGAGACAACTCATGCTACTCAGCTTAGTGCTTTGCAAAATAGGTCGATAGCTATGGAGAGGTCTCAGTCTTAGAATAATAGATTCCAACCTAGACCTAATAATGATAGGTGGCAAAAGAAAGGTCCTCCTCAAGATCAAAGGCCACCTAATCAGTTGGAATCCAATAATGTGGTAAATGAAGAAATACCACCCTTTTGTAGAGCGTGTGAAAATTTTCATGAAGAGTCTACCTGCCCAATCTTTTGTCAAATAAATGAACAATGCCTTCCTTCAACAAACAATTTTGTGGGACAATCAAGAAACTCTAATCACATAAACAACTTTGGTGAAGCTCACCCCTTATCAATGGACTATTGGGTTCTAATGCAAGAAAGAAGTGAGCAAGCCAATGAGGTGGTTGAAGAGTTTGACAATGTTACAAAGCTAAATGGACATAAGCCCACAAATGAGCAGATTTTGTAAATGTCCAGGCACAAGGGAATAGTCTACCAAAGGAAAGGGAAAGATGGAACAAACAAGTCTCAAGCTAACTTTCCCAAGGTAACTACGACTCCAACTACTCCAATTATTGATCTAACTGTTGATTTAGGTAATTGGATTTCAAATGCAAAAGTCTTGGTTACAGTGTCAGATCTTTTGAAGATACCTTCACAGAAAGAAAAACTTCTCCAAGCAATAAACGTTCCAAATAATAAATTGGTTGTAAAAAAATCAAGAAAAAGTAAAGGAACATCATGAAGATCCTCCAGTGGTTTTGACTAGCAGAGATAGAACCAAAGAAGAAAATCATCCCTTCTTTGTGTCCTTAGAAATAAATGATCAGTGGTTACATAATTGCATGTATGCTTCTGGTGCTTCATCCAATATCATTACTAAGGGAATTATGCAAAGATTGGGCCTTAAAGTTACAAGGCTTTATCACAATGTGTGTGCCATGGATTCCAGGGAAATTGAAACTCATGGAATTATCATAGATTCGCCAGTCAAGCTAGCTTTTTGCCCAGATTTTGCTTTCAAAATGGATGTGCTTGTTATTGATGTGTCGGATGCTTGGGGAATGCTTCTCTCTAGAAAATGGGGAGCTCACATGCGGAGCTGCCTAGATATCGATTTAACTTTTGCAACTATTCCATACCCTCCTCCATCCACTGAGAAATTCAGGCTCTTTAGAGAAACAGAAAGAAAGTATCATATTGAAGATCCTAAAGAGCCATCCAATAAGTTCTTATGCCAAATGTCTGACATGGGTAATTTTTCTATATGTTTTAACTCCCTAGCACCAGCTGAAGAAAGATTCAAAGATGAAAAAATAAGTAAGAAAGCTTGGAAGATGAACTTTGATGGAGCCCACTCAAGATCAAGCAAAGGGTCAGGGATTGTCTTAAAGTCTCCAACTGGAAAAACTTATAAGTTTTCATTCAGACTTGAGTTTGATGCAACAAACAATGTGGCCGAGTATGAGGCACTTTTGCTTGGTTTGGAAATTGCTAAGGATATGGGTGTCAAAGGTGATT
>ML835166.1:79614-95078 GCA_009831015.1 Picea engelmannii
TTGCAATGAAAACGAAGGTGCAGCACACCCTCTACAAAGGCACCCATAAATGAGACACTACGATCCCTTGTATGTCATGAACCCCATGCCCAAAAGTCTTTCCCCCATCCATGTCACTTCATCCACATGACTTAGAGAAAGGTCCACTCGGGAAACATTCCTAAACTTGAGGTACAATTCACCCAATAGATCGCTTTGTCAACCCTCTAATACCTAAACTGGTAAACTTGCATAAGGTCTTTGAGCACTTGTTTATTTTGATGAGGTGGTTTGGATGTACATGCTTAGATGGCGCTTTTATTGATTTTATTTACTCATCATGATGCATTTGACTTGAGATCCTTGGAGGGCATATTCATTGTCTTTCTAGGACCCAGTTGGTGGATAGATTTGGAAGGACAAGCCTAGCTTGGGCTTCCTTGGGGTTTGAATCCCACAAGTTGGATATCAGGGCCCACACACTGGATGATGATAACATGCTTTTGGAGGCCTAAGAGACACCTTGGAGGATCTCACCTAGCCCCTAAAAGCCAAACGACTTTCCTTTGGAGGCCAAAACGTCACCTTTGAGGGCTTGACGTCACCCTAGGGCTAGGGTTTCGTGGTGGTTGAAGACACTTGGCACGTTTTGAAGGAGGGAGCCCTTGGATCATGGAGGAGAGGCTTGGTTTGAAGACACTTGGCCTTTGGAGGCCTAGCACACTCATCTCCAACTCAACGACTTGACCTAAAGTGCCAAAATGTTGCCCCAAGACGGTGACGTCATGTTTCAAATTATGAATTAAAAAATGTTATTTTGGCAAAGGGGCAAGGAAAAGGGAAAAGTTACCCTTATCTTGTGGTTTACCCTTTGAATGTGGACAAACTATGTTTTAGAGGATTTGTATAAATAGAGATCATCTCTATTTCATTTTATATAGCTCTCCCATTGTGAGAAGACTACATCGATTGACATTTGCGCCCTACTTGGGCAATTCTCTTTATCTCTCTTGGTTACATTATCTCGTGATGGTTTCTCTTATGCTATTGGATGGATGGATGATATGCTAGCTCTCTTGGAGGCTTGTTCTTGCTTTATGGTGGATTTTCCTTGGTGAATTAGGGTTCCATCTTGTTAATGCTTCAACTAGGTAAGGATTCCATGTTCATTGCTCTTTTTTCTTGGTTGTAAGGTTAATGTGATGATCTCTTGGGGAGTATAAGGGCATACAACCCCCTACAAGTCCATTATAATTGTTTGGAATAATCTATTGTGCAAAGGATACTAGGAGTAAAAGGGCTTACACCCTCCTAGGTTTTCCTTGTTGGTTAGGGTTTTCCTTGGGGAGTAAAAGGGCTTACAACTCCAAGGACATAACGCATCTAACTTGTTTAATCAAGAGACTCCATTTTTCCAATATAAAGGCACTAATCTTCGTGCATTGGAGAAACAAATTATTGCATTGGTAATCGTGAAAAGTTGAGATATTGAAATTGTCTTGAGTGGAACTTAACTTATATGCTATACATGTCTCTAAGCCACTAAGGCGTCTCATTTGGCCAAGAAAGTCTTACTGCTATTGCAGCTTTAATCTACAGCCATTAGGGCTGCAGAAAACTCCTCATAACTTTTGATTTTACTCTCTTATCAACCGTCAGAATTTGCTCAGAATCTATCAGCATAATCTACTAGGCCTAATGCATCTTTTGGGTGAATTTTTTGCAAGTTTTGGTGGTTGATTATATTGCTGTAACAACTTGTTTTCTACAGCCATAAGGCTGCAAATATATCTCTGCAATACTTGTCCATAACAGCCTTACATTGATGCTAAAGTCTATGCTTTTATACTTGAGTTGTGCTTGAGTTTACTAGCTTATCTCTTGCATCATTTACTTGACTTTAGCATCTAATTTAGCAGCTCTAATAATCATTTCTTTGCTGATATATATCTTTGTTGACTGCTGCAAATAGGGACAGCAAGCTTAACTTGCTTGTCCACTTAACATATAGTTTATATACTTTGAGTTTCTTGTGTCTCGATCAGATACTATCATCATCTGCAGGTACTCAAACTTCTTGGCAACCATTTGACCACTACCGAGACTCAGTATCAAGCCTTCTTCCACTTAGCAACTTGACCTATAGGGGAATCCACTCATAAGTATCACTTTCCATCTCATCTCCCCCTAGGGTCACCCGAGATTCCCCCCTTGAGGTGATCATTTCACCTCTAAAGTGACGGGAGTACCTATCTGAGGTGACAGTGGGTAGGTATTCTCCTAGTTGTCGACATCTTGTGGTTTGGGTCGAGCTTTGCCCAACCTACAACTTGTGCGATAACAAGCATAAGAATTCACATGTTAAACAGTGTATATACACACATAATTGTCATGGCCCATACTCTGCATATGCAACAAACATGAAATTCTACAGCATATATAATCCACACATAAACACATATACAACTGTAACACATAATATACTTAACATGTATATGCACATTACTCAAAGAATAATACACATAATAAGATGCTTATCTTTTGTTGTAATCCACCAACTGCACCCAGACATCAAACGTTCCTCCTAACCATAGACTCTGCCACTCATAAACTCTCAGCAGCAGGTCACCCTCGAGTTGGGGCTTAAACTCCACCAAGGCAAAGGAATCCTAAGCCAAGCTAAGGTCTATCAACAAACCAAACACTCAGACAAAGGTGCCAACCCAACAAGCATCCTACAGTCCCTCATTCCCCACACGTCTGTCCCACCCCAGGAAGTGTGCCACTTCTCTGCTCAACAGTGCTTCGGCTGCCCCACTTCCATTACAGTGCTTTAGCAACAGGCCGAACAGGAAGTCTCAGAGTCCTGTAGCTGCAACTGGGCACATTGGGAAAACAATTCCCAGCAATTCTCTCACTTGGAGAGAATGCTTACGAGCCTGACAACCCGCTTCTTCAGTAGCACACAGGCCTGACAACCCGCTTCTTCAATAGCACATGGGCCTGACAACCCGCTTCTTCAATTGCACACGAGCCTGATAACCTGCCTCTTCAATAGCACACGAACCTTCCCAAGTACAGGGTTATGTGATGGCAGCGAGTTACAGCAAGATATGGATGCTTGGCGGAGGAAAATTGGTCTGCCTCCTGAAGGAAAATGAATGAATTCCCCCTCAAAATACACTAAGGCCGAACAATATATTTGCATGACTAAAACTAGACACTTGTCACCTTAAGAACTAGCTTCGCTCAACTTGGTGACTCGTTTTCATCCTTTAGGAACTTAGGATAAATATATATATCCCATGAATTATACGTTTTGGATATATTATTAAAATATTCCCTTTCCTAAACTCTTAGCCCCTTTTCCTTTTCTAGTGGAGTTTAAAACCCCCTGTCTCTTTTTGTTTGATTGGTCTGCGCGCAATGATATGTTTTTCATTAATATCAGAGTGTCATTACATTTTACAAAGATAGGCTCACTGGCCTTTTAGGATCACAGCGCACTTATCCAGGTGCACACAAAACTATGAAATGGGCATGCAACCTCCCTTGGTGCGCGCGCAAACTCAACACTTTGTCGCACTAATAACCACACAGGCACTCTGGCCTCAAAATACATATATACAAAGGCACTCTGGCCCAAAGTATCCAGGCTACAAATCTCGGTCTGATGTGCACTTCAAGACAATCCTCGCGCACTTCCTTAGGTGCGTGCAAACTATGAAATGGGCGCACACAAAAATAGAACACAAAACTAAGTGTTGACAGCTCACTAGCTTATATGTTCATTTACATTCACAAATTGGGGTTCGGGCTAGGGGTATTACATTCCCCTCGCCCTTATTTTTGCACTATCCTCAGTGCATTATGTACAATCAAAACTTCAACAGTCTTCGAAAAGATGTGAATATTCTACGCGCATAGCATCCTCATGTTCCAAAGTTGCATCCTCAGGACCGTAATAGGTCCACTAGACCTTTACCAGTCCTATTGCTCGATTCTGGAGCAGCTTGACTTTTCGGTCCAATATGCGCATTGGTTGAACTCAGAAGTCGCCTTCTTGCTCCACCTGAATCACATTCCAATCAATTACATGATTAGCATCAGGCACATACTTTTTAAGCAAAGATACATGAAACACATTATGAATGCATATGGATGCAGACAGTGCAAGCATATATGCGACTGGACCAATCCTCTCCAGGATTTCAAACGGCCCACAATAACGCGTTGCCACCTTCGAACAATTTCCCAACTTAAGTGAACTCTTCCTAGCTTTCACTTTCAAAAACACGTGGCCTATCTTGGGTAGCCTTTAAGTTCTGCTTAATTTTCACCATTTGCTCTTCCATTTCCCTGAGCAAATCTGGCCCAACCACCGCTCTGTCTGCTGGGTTGTCCCAACTCACTGGCATGTTGCAGTTTCTACCATAAAGTGCCTCAAATGGGCTCATCTTTAGAGATGTTTGATACCCATTGTTATACGCAAACTCAACCAAATGCAAATAATCTTCCCATTTTGATGGTCTATCCATCGCATACATCCTTAAAATATCCTCGATCACTTGGTTAACTCTCTTTTCTGACTCTGGATGATAGGCAGTGCTAAAGCTCAGATTTGTCCCAAATCCTTTAAATAATCCCTTCCAAAAGTTTGATGTAAATTTGGGTCTCTGTTAGATACAATTGTCATGGGTATGCCATGGAGCCTGGCAATTTCCCTCATATAAATATCAGCAATGTTCACCGCCTTGTGAGTGAGCTTTACTGGAATAAAGTGGGAAGTTTTAGTAAGCTTATCCACCACTACCATGATGGAATCATGCTACTTGGTTGTTTTGGGTAGCTTAGTGATGAAATCCATAGTTACAACTTCCCATTTCCACTCAGGAATGGGCAATGGTTGTAGAAAGCCAACTAGGTGTCCGTGCTCTGCCTAGACTTTCTGACAATCCAAACACTTGGCAATAAAAGCAACCACTTCTCTCTTCATACCTAGCCAATAGTATTATTTCTTGACAGCTGCAATTGCCTTTTGGTACCCTGGGTGCCCAACATAAGGCACATTGTGCATTTCTTTTAATAGTAGACTATTTAACTCCTGAGAATCTAGCACATAAACTCTGCCCTTTTACATGAGGATTTCATCCTCTTTTAACTCAAAATCTTCAATTTTCTGCTGCAAAATACCTTGCTGTAATTTTTTTCTTATGTCCACATAGCGCTGATCTAATTTTGTAGCCTCTAAAATTTTGTCTTTCAAATTTGATTTGTACATGCTAATGGATGTAGCATGCATCTCATGCACCCTCCTGTTGAGTGCATCAGCCACCTTGTTCTCTTTACCTCTGATATGTTTTATATCAAAGTCATACTCACTCAGGAATTCTATCCACCTGCTTTGACTGGCATTTAGAGTTGGTTGTCCAAACAAATATTTCAGACAATTGTGGTCTGTCCTCAACTCAAATATTCTTCCCATGACGTAGTGCCTCCACATATTCAAGGCATGCACTATGGTTTCCAATTCCAAATCATAAGTAGGATAGTGTCTTTCATGCTCTTTTAATTTCCTTGATTTGTAGAAACACAACATGCCCATTCTAACTAAGGACTCCTCCGAGCCCTTTCTTGCATGCATCAGTGCACACAACGAAGTCTCCATTAAAATCAGCAATTCTCAAAATTGACGCACTTGTCAACAAACTCTTCAAGTGTTGGAAACTCCTTTTACAATCAGAAGTCCACTCAAATCTCACACCTTTCTTTTGTAAGGATGTGATTGGATGGGAAATCTTTGAGAAACCTTCAATAAACCTTCTGTAGTACCTTGCAAACCCCATGAAAGATCTCACCTCTGCAACATTCCTTGGTGTTGGCCATCCTTCAATGGCTTTTATCTTCTCCGGGTCCACTGCTATCCCTTCTTCTAAAATGATATGACCCAAGTAATGAATCTGATTCTAGTAGAATGAGCACTTGCTCAACTTTGCATATAGTTGATGTTCTCTCAAAACTTGTAGCATCATCCTCAAGTGTTGGTCATGTTCTTCCAACTTTGAGTAAATAAGTATGTCATCCAAAAATACAATGACAAACTTATCTAAATATTCTTTAAAAATACCATTCATTAAACACATGAAGACAGCTAGTGCATTTGACAACCCAAATGGCACTATTGTAAACTCATAATGGCCATACCTCGTTCTAAAGGTTGTCTTGTTGATGTCTTCCTCTTTAATTCTTACCTGATGATAGCCTAATCTAAGGTCAATCTTAGAGAATATTTTTGCATCTTTCAATTGGTCAAAGAGGTCATTTATCCTTGGCAAAGGATACTTTTTCTTCATTGTTACCTTATTCAGTTGCCTGAAGTGATTGCAAAGTCTCAACGTTCCATCCTTTTTCTTCACAAATAATACTAGGGCACCCCAAGGTGACACACTGGGGCATATATACCCCTTCTTCATAAGCTCTTCAAGTTGCTTTGCAATTCTTTCAATTCTGGTGTACTCATCCTATAAGAAGTTTTGGATACTGGGGTTGCTTCAGGCATTACATTTATAGAGAAATCAATATCTCCTTTGGGTGGCAACCCAGGTATTTCTCTAAATACATCTTCAAACTCCCTTAGAACTACATAGTCTTCAATATTTGGCACTTTATCCTTAGGTGCCTCCTCAATGTGTGCTGCAAATACTTGACATCCTTTTCTGAAGCTTTTTTGAAGCTGCAAGGCTAACACTTCTCTAATAGTTATATCCCTTGGAATACCCTATATTGTTTTCAAGTTCCCTTCTTCATCCAAGCAAGTAAAAGACTTATTATATCAGTCTAGGATAGCATGATGCACGTCCAACCAATCCATACCAATTAGGAAATCATATGAGCCCAAAGGTATAATATTCAAATCTACTCTTGTACTCAATCCATTCATGTCAATTGGGCATGCCTTAACCATCTCATTAATTTTCCTTTTTACTCTTGTAGCTAGTTCTACCAACCAAGGTTTCCCAAGCTTGATTTTTGGCAATCAAAATCTTTCCACCATCTTAGGATCTAGATAACTATGACTAGCTCCCGAATCAATTAAAATAGCAATGGGTTAGTTGTTGATCTTACCTTCCACTTCAATCATATCTGACTGAAACTCAGATTGCTTGTTATCCAGGGCTAAGTAGATCCTAGGTACATTTTTTCCCATGTCCTCCATTGTATCAGCTTGTTGTATATTGTGAACAGTCCTCAATTTTTCACCTCTGTGAGGACAATCTTTGTACATATGATCTCCCTCACAACCCCAACACTTTATTAGTTGTTGCCTTGGTCTTTTCTCCATTGCCTCTGTCATTCTAGGCTCCCTGGGAGTTGGTTGTCCCTGAAAATTGTTTTTGTAGAATG
Source organism: Picea engelmannii (assembly GCA_009831015.1). Classification (NCBI taxonomy): domain Eukaryota; kingdom Viridiplantae; phylum Streptophyta; class Pinopsida; order Pinales; family Pinaceae; genus Picea; species Picea engelmannii. Next base: position 86,998 of record ML835166.1, read on the forward strand.
GTGGCTTGGTCCCCTTCTTCCTCTACTCCATCTTTCCTTTCTTCTTGTCTTCCCAAGCCATTTGGTAAGTGGGTCTTGTTATCCCCATTTTGTGAGACAACTAAGGAGATGATGTCTCGACGCCCTCAGGTTGCAGACATGGAGTACCAAGAGACAGCTTGACCAACAGTGCCCACTTGCATAGACGGAGACCCACCTCACCACCACAACTCCACATTGATCATGATGGTATCCACCACATCAGTTGGCCTCCGGAAGACATTAGGTCTTGCTCCATGAGGTACAAGTCAAGTATTATGGTGAGTGTCATTTCAATATTTGAGGCATTTGAGTTTGTTACATCTATTATTGCTTTTGATTATGTGACATTTGCTTGGACATTATGCTCTTTTCCCTGTTTCACCTTGGTGGTTGACATTTGCGCCCTAGGAAGTGGGTCACCCTTAGGGATAGGTATGTTATTGGGAGATCCTTTAGACGAGTCATCATGCCATTCTCGACCATACTTGTCACTTTCCACACTTCATCCCCTCATCTTTTGGGTTTTTCGGGTGTATTGACCCAAGAAGGGGTTGTTCCTCACTTCATGGGAAGAAGGGGTTGATGGCCCAGAGACTTGTGGCTGGCCAAAGATAAAAGCATGACTATGAACCTTCCAGATGCTCGCCCAAAGAGGTCTTGAGAGCAATGAAAAGCTTCTCCTAAAAAATCAAAGACCTGCAAAAGAAAACACATAACATAAAATGTCCCACTTGATTGAGGGACTTGCACAAAGTGCGTTACAAGCTAGACTATGCCCCCATGGCACACTGTGTACTTCTCCCTTCAAGCGACACTTTGGTACTTCCCCCCAAGCTAATCGATTCACCCTAGGGAGTACCTAGTGTTTGGACCTTAATTAATTAATGGCAATGAATGGGCTTGGAAAAAGGATGCATTGAAAACGAAGTTGCAGCACACCCTCTACAAAGGCACTCATAAGTGAGACACTACAACCCCTTGTATGTCATGAACCCCATGCCCAAAAGTCTTCCCTTCATCCATGACACCTCATTCCCATGACTTAGAAGGAGGTCCCCTCGGGAAACACCCCTAAACTTGAGGAATGATTCACCCAATAGGTCGTTTTGTCAACCCTCCCATACCTAAACTTGGCAAATTGCATAGGGTCTTTGAGCATTAGTTTATTTTGATGAGGTGGTTTGGATGTACTTGCTTAGATGGCTCTTTTATTGATTTGATTTACTCATCATGATGCTTTGACTTGAGATCCTTCGAGGGTGTATCCATTTGTCTTTGCAGGACCTAGCTAGTGGACAGTTTTGGAGGAACAAGCCTAGCTTGGGCTTCCATGGGGCTTGAAGCCCACAGGTTGGATCCCAAGAGCCCACATGCCGGATCTCGGAGACATGCCTTTGGAGGCTTAGATGACATCATGGAGGACCTAACCTAGCCCCTGCCACCAAAACATTTTACCCAAGAAGGCCACAATGTCACCCTTGAAGGCTTGTCGTTATAGAGGGGCTAGGGTTTGGGGGTGGTTAAGGACACTTGGCACATTTTGGAGGAAAGAGCCCATGGATCGTGGAAGAGATGGTTTGGATCGAAGAAACTTCGCTTTTGGAAGCCCAACATCCCTTCTCCAATATCAACTTGACTTAGAGTGCCAAAAGTTACCCAAAAAGAGGGTGACGTCATGTTTTAGGGTTTCTTTCATGTGCAAAAGTATGAATTGAATAATATTATTTTGTAAAGGGGCGAGATTAGGGTTATTGACCCCTTATCTTGTGGTTTACCCTAAATTATGTGGGCAAACTATCTTTAAGACATTTTGTATAAAAAGAGATCATTTGTATCTCATTTTCATCATAGCTCTCCCATGTGGAGAAGGATACTAGGCTGAAATTTTCACCCTACTTGGGCAAATTCACTCTCTTTATTGTGATATGGTTTATCTCTTGTCTTGTGGAAGGAAGTGGTGCGCTACTCTTGGAGGCTCTTTCTCTTTGCTTTGGTGATGAAATTTGCTTGGTAACTAGGGTTTTGTCTTGGCATTTCTTGGAATTGGTAAGGAAAATCTACAATTCGTTAGGTTCCTTTCTTGTTACATGCTTGTTATTGGATAGATACTTGAAGGAGTATAAGGATTTACAACATCCACCCTTTTTTATCATTATTGTTTGTTGAAAAGGCTATTGCAAAGGTTGCTAGGAGTAAAAGGGTTTACACCCTCTTAGACTTTACCTTGTTAGGGTTGCTATCTCAAGGGAGTAAAAGGGCTTGCACCCCTTGAGATTTAGTAGTCCTAACCTAATACAAGAAGACTCCACAACCCATTTTGGCAAGGCAGTAATCATTTATTGCATTGGAGAAATAAAATACTCGCATTGAAATACGTCATTTTACGAGATACTAAATTTGTTCAAAGTGGAATCAATTATTTGCCTTAATTGCTTGCTTGAGCCACTAGGGCGTTTTGATTGGTCAAGGACATCTTCCTGCTGTTATAAACTTATGCTACAGCCATTAGGGCTGCTGCAAACTCTCTTTTTCAAGCTCAATTTCTCACTCTTATACCGTTGGAAATAGTTGGAAAGTTGTTATTGTTAATCTACTTGATGTTGGCTATTGTTGGGCAAATTTTTGGCTAATTCCTTGGGGCAAAAGTTGTTGCTGTAGCAAATATTTAATACAGCCATTTGGCTACTCTGAAAAATCTCTGAAAAACATCTTTTTGCAGCCCTAATTCACCATCAAAGCTTGTGCTAAAGTATTGGGAATTAGTCTGCATGTTTAGTGCTTCGTTTCCCAATAAATACTTGATGCTTTTGATGGTTATTTCTGCAGTAAGTAATTGATTTTTTTGTTGATATATATTTTTGTTGACTGCTGCAAATAGGGACAGCAAGCTTAGCTTGCTTGTCCAACTAACATACAGTTAGTTTTTCTTGTGTCTCGGGCAGGTACAAACAATCTCAGCAGGTACCCAAGGATTTGGCAACCTTAAACCACTCTCGAGACTCATCCTTAAGCCTTCTTCCATCTAGTAACTTCACCTATAGGGACTTTCATTTCATCATCTCACTTTCCGCCTCATTTCCCCCTAGGGTCACCGGGATTCCCCCCTTGAGGTGATTCTTTCATCACTAAAGTGACGGGAATAACTGCCTAAGGTGATAGTGCGTAGGTGTTCTCTTAGTTGTCGGCATTTGGTGGTTGGGTCGGGCTTTGCCCAACCTACAACTTGTGTGATAACAGATCTTCCTCTATGTTGATCATAGAGACACTTGGCTCTCCTTATGTTGATCATAGAGACACATATACAACTGTAACACATAATATACTTAACATGTAGATGCACATTACTCAGAGAATAATACACATAATAAGACACTTATCTTTTGTTGTAATCCACCAACTGCGCGCAGAGCTTAGACATTCCTCCTAGCCATAGACTCTACTGCTCAGAAACTCTCAGCAGCAAGTCACCCCCGAGCTGGGGCTTAAACTCCTCCAAGGCAAAGGATTCCTAAGCCAAGCTAAGGTCTATCAACAGTCCAAACACTCAGACAAAGGTGCCAACCCAGCAAATAGCCTACAGTCCCTCATTCCCCACATGCATGTCCCACCCCAGGAAGTGTGCCCCTTCTCTGCTCAACAATCCTTCAGCTACCCCACTTCCCTTCCATAACTTCAGCAACGGGAGGACAGGAAGTCCCAGAGTCCTGTAGCTACAACTGGGCACATTGGGAAAACAATTCCCAATAGTTCTCTCACCTGGAGAGAATGCTTACGGGGCTGACAACCCACTTCTTCAATAGCACACTGGCTTGACAACCTGCTTCTTCAATAACACACAGGCCTGACAACCCGCCTCTTCAATAGCACACAGGCCTTCCCAAGTACAGGGTTATGTGATGGCAACAAGTTACAGCAAGATATTGATGCTTGGCAGAGAAAAATTGGTCTACTTCCTGAAGGAAAATGAATGAATTCCCCCCCGAAATACACTAAGGCCCAACAATATATTTGCATGACTAAAACTAAACACTTGTCACCTTAAGAACTAGCTTCGCTCCACTTGGTGACTCATTCCCGTTCTTTAGGAACTTAGGATAAATATATATATCCCATGAATTATACTTTTTAGAAATATTATTAAAATATTCCCTTTCCTAAACTCTTAGCCCCTTTTCCTTTTCTATGGACTTTAAACCCCCTGTCTCTTTTTCTCTGATTGGTCTGCGTGCAACGATATGTTTTTCATTAATATCAGAGTGTCATTACATTTTACAAAGATAGGCTTGCTAGCCTTTTAGCATCACGGCGCACTTATCCATGTGCATGCAAAACAATGAAATGGACGTGCACCCTCCCTTAGTGCACGCATGCAAACTCAACACTTTGTCGCACTAATAATCACACAGGCACTCGGTACATACATATATACAAAGGCACTCTGGCCCAAAATATCCAAGCTACAAAGCTCGGTTTGATGCGCACTTCAAGACAATCCTCATGCACTTCCTCATGTGCGCGCAAACTATGAAATGGACACACACTCCACCTTTTGTGCGCGCACACAAAAACAAAACCCAAAACTAAGTGTTGACAGCTCACAAGCTTATATGTTCATTTAGATTCACAAATTGCGGTTCGAGATAGGGGTATTACAGGGTGGCCCCTTGTATAACATAACCCTTTAACTTTGCCTTTTTTTCACCATGGTCAAAGTGTAAAGGGGATGGCCACTTTAGAACATGTTCATTCATATGTGCCCAAAGACTTTGCTTTAGTAACCACCATAAGCCAAAATTATGTGCGAATGCTAGGCTTCCTCAACCAAAGAATATGCAAACCAAGTACCAAGAAGATCCACCACATAAGCCACCCCACTCCACATGATCCTTCAAGGAGGACCACCATGCTCAATGTTATCGCACAAATTCACACTTGTTGAGCTAAAGTCCAAAAGCTCAAATGCAATCCCACGTAATTGAGAGGGAAGGCCATTGTCACCTCACCAACCCTCTTTCACTTCAGGCCAACTCTCCTCCGACTCAATAGGGTTTCCCTAGATTAAGATTGCTAGGACTTGGAGGCAAGGAAGCTTAAGGTGGAGAGTGAAGTCCAAGCAAAATGACTTTCAGTAGCTTTAGAGTGTAAACAAAAAAAAATTGGAGGTCTAAAGATCAATGTCTTTTCATTGGGTATATGGAGTCAAGCATGCAACACTTGGAGGTTGAACTAGGTGAAACAAAAGTGGTAGAGTCTAAACCCTAAGGTGCAAGCATGTTTGGGCCTTAAGATTTAGATTTTGAGGAAGAAAGTACCCAGAGTGCAAACACATTTGGGCCCTAGGTGTCATTTTTCCCTTCTTCTTATTCCACTTAGGTCAAGGATCAAAGTTTAGGGTTAAAACCTTAAAGTGCAAGCACTTTTGGGCTTTAGGCTTTTAACCCTAGCAAGGATGCTTCACAAACTTGGACAAATAAAACTTTGTGAGTAAGAGAAATACTTATGTCTTCCTCCTAGGGTTTTAACAAGACAACGAAACTTGCAACAAGATAGCAATTAACACATTTAACATTAGCAAGAGACAAGAAATTGAAGCACATTGCTTACTCCTTCCAAGTAGCTAAACCATTCAAACCCTAGTTGCAGAAAATAACCATCCAAGAAAGGAAACCATCCACAAAAACCCTTCTCCAAGAGTAGTGCAAGAGTTCCAAGAGCTAGAAAATTTCAGACTTCTCAAGGGAAAAATCCCTTGAGTTATGATGATGAATTGAGAGCAAATGCCTCTCTATTTATAAAGGGAAAGGCTCAATTTCCTCTTACATTAAAATTTTAATTTTCTAGGATAAAATATTCTAAATAATACAAAAAAGCCCTCTTCATTGATTAAAATATTCTAAATAATACAAAAATTAGGGCTTTTCATGCCACATGTATGATATCCAGGGGGCAAAATCCTTCAATAGCCCCCTTTCTTCCACAAATGAGGGAAATGGGGGTGCTGGTGCAGCGTCCAGCCTCAAAAGGCCCTTCAAACGTGGTCACAAAGGCTCCAACGATGTAAAAATATTCCATCAAGGGGGGTCGGCCCTGCTTTTTCCACTGAGATTTAATTTAGATTTGCAACAAGTTCAGGTCGGCCTTAATCTAGAGCTCTGTCTTAGGTCGGCCCCAGTGATATATTTGCTGATTGAAACCGAATTACAGGTCAGCCCCTAACCATGAGCCCAATTTCAGCATCCAAGTATATATATATATATATATATATATATATATATATATATATATATATATATATATATATATATATATATCATCAAAATACACCTCTTCAAGATACCATTATGCTGGTCAAGGTAGGTCGATCTGTAATCTACCTCAATCATAGGAATTTCTTGGGTATCGTCCGTTACTTCCACAATTTCTCTCCCAGCAGTAAATCAAAACTGATCACATATAGATATATACTCAATACAAAGTGTCCAAACACTATGCTTCTTCACGTTTCAGAGCTCGGCCTGTCCATAAAGGTGCCTGGAAATATACCTTTATCAGAATCTTACAATAATTGTCTGTTGTCACATATATGCACCTGATTTGCATCACTGCTGCACATCCAGCTTGATAGCTGTCTAGGTTTCCTTTTGGCATGAGAGAGCAGCGATGTTTATCCCATGTGTTCACACTGTATTTGCTCCTAAATCCTGCAAGGATCGTCCTCATCCTTCTTGTCATACAAAGGGTAATCATATCAAAGATACGAATTTTTGATGAGGCCTAGTTCTGTTCAAGACTGTCTCCTGAAATACGCTCCAAACAGCAAACTGCTCAGCTTCCTCACTAAATTTGCCTTTAATATCCACAGGAGATAGTACAAAAAACCCTTACTTCGAGCCAGTTGAGGGATCTTCCAGCCTATGACCATGGGCAGTATACACAAACCCTGTTCCAGGTTCTATTGTGATGTAATCTTCATTCAGGACAGTAGGGTGTGTGAACTTTCCAGGTCCTATCAGCTGTCTTCTTGGTCTGTCTTTGACCAAGCTAAGACTCAAACCCCCCCCCAGGGAAAACCAATTTTGAGATCTAGTGTATATATGAGGTAGAGCAAATATAGTTTACAGTAATCACAATACAAGAAAAACCTGATACAATAGCAACTCCAGAAGAAGAAGATATCCAAGCTCTAACTGCCAGAAGCACTCCAGGATGGTGCGCCCCCTCTGAAACTGCCAGATCTGCTCCAGAAATCAACTGAGATGCCAGAATGGAAAACCCCTCCACAGGAATGATCCTCCTGCTGCTGTCCTCACTCTGCAACTGACATCAATGAAATCTGATGGCTGGAAACCTCCCCAGGAAGCAAACAGCCTGCCAAAGCCATGCGCCCTCCTCAAAGTTGTTGATTTTTTTACTGTGTTTTATCACCCTGCAATTTATCCCAATCCCGGTTTCAGTCTCCCCTTATCACTCCAAATGTTTAATGCCCATTCCCAATATTAATGAAATTTGCAACCATTAATATGCATTAAATATTAAAATGATATTTGACTGAAACACATGAAATAAATAATCTTTTCAATGGCTGTCTTAAAAACTCAGAAATTATATCAGCAAGCACACATTTAATGACACAATGATTTTTGGTCAATTGACCATGGAAAAACCCCAGTGTGGGGAAAACCAGTGAGAGAGAGGGAGTTCTTCTTATTTCTTCAATTCTGGAAATTACATATCAACAAAAATAAAACCAACAACATTTACTTATCTCTTCCCTTCGATTTTCGTGCTTGAAATATACAGGAAGAAACCCAATAGCTGCAACCTCGAAATCTGTGCACAAACAGCCGTACCGTACGGACTGTACGGATTTCTGGAAAATCGTGCCCCATTTTACTGCAACTGTACGGCGATCGTACAGACTGTACGGACCTTTAAATGCGCCCTTTCTGCCTTGAAAAACGTGTTGTTTTGTGTGCAGAACAAGTACAGAAAAAACCCAGCCGTACCAAATCCGTACCGTACGGATTTATTAACTCTGCTGGCTGCCTCGAAATCTGTGC
>ML835166.1:108043-132306 GCA_009831015.1 Picea engelmannii
AGCTGTACCCGTCATGGATGCACTTTTTCCAAGCCCCTTTATTGCCTTTATTCTTTATTTATTGCTTTTCTTTCTTTTTACTTCAAGGTCTGACCAGAGGACACTGCCTTGGTGTGGTGACCAGAGCTGACAGTGTTACCCACCGGTATTTTCGCAGAAATGATAAGGTTGGCTCGTGATGAGACCCCCTTTCCCTTGGCCATGCAACCAAAGGTCACTGCCCTGGCGTGGTGACCAGATAATGGCAATGTCATACTGCTAGATACCTATGAACATAATGGGTCGGCTCGTGATGAGACCTCCCATCCTCTTGGTTAGGTCTTGTTTTTGTTAATCCCCCCAACAATGGTCAAGTGGATTAGTGTAAGATCCAAGCAGTTGTCAGAAATGTAAGGAACCTGATGCATATATAAGAAACTTATAACGATCAAACACGACACATACCATGATACCTTGGACCAATTACCTCATGGAGCAAGAGTCTTCTCTGATGCAAGTCCAAACCGATGGTGACGGAAGCTGCTGCTGCTAACAGGACGAGTCTGGCAAAGAAGAAGAAGGATAGGCCCTCCAGGGCCATACTCAAGTCAACCCTGCCCTCGGTACTCCATGTCTAGGACCTGTGGGCCTCGAGACATGATCTCCTAGTTATCCCTAGAGATCGGGGATAACAAGTCTAATTTAGGGTTAGTAGGAGTTAGCAAAAGCCTCGAGGAAGAAGGTTTGAGTGTTTGTTTGATCAATCATTCACTAGAGTGAGTAGACTAGTGTCTTTATGGGTAGATGGAGTCAATAGGTGACGGTGTTCACTTGGAGGTAGCAACGGCAATGATTATACTGTCTAAGGAGAAGAGGTGGATGGAGGAGGTGTTGGCATTTCAAGGCCTCAAACATCCAAACCCTAAGGACAAATTTACTAGAGAGTAAGCAATTTTAGGCCCTAGCAAATCTCCCTTCCTTAGACTATTGAAAGGTATTAAGAGCAACAATAACTAGATAATGGTTTCTAAAGTGCTAGTATTTAGGGCTTTAGAAGTTTATCTAAGTTAAATCACCTTAGTAAAGTCTAGCAAATGAACAGCAAAGAAGTAGTAACTTAAGTCCTTTACTCTTGGGGTTTGTTGAGCAAGCAATTTCATAATCTTTAACATGAATAAGAAAATATACCATAACATTCACAATAAAATGAAGAATTCCATATTTACTTACTTCACCAAGAATAATCAAGCAATAAAACCCTAGATTGCCAAGTAACTTCACCAAGAAATGATCCAAGTTGCAAATTTTAGCCTCCAAGACAAGTGCGCCTCCTTATTTCAGCCAATAACTCCCAATAGGGCGCAAATTTCAGACCACACTTGGTGTGTGATGAGTGATGATGAAACAATGAGAGTACTTTCTCTTTGTTTATACAAAACCAATGAGCTTTAATTAATTTTAGGTCAAATAAAGGCCGACCTGGCCATATTACATCAAAATCCAATTTTTACATAAATAAAAATAATTAACCCCTGAAATCATCTCCAAGGGTGACGTCATGCCTTTCTAGGGTGACGTTGAGCCCCTAAAGTAGAACGTTGGGCTCCAGATGCAAAACGTTTGGCCTCCAAAGAACTTGGATGATGCCCACATGTGCCAACCAGCTCACAACTACCCTCAATATGCAAACCCTAGCTCTGGATGACGTCCAAGGTCATAATGGTGACGTCATGGGCTCTCAAAGGTCAACGTCCGGATGGAAGAGCAAGATCCCCCTGGGTCTAGCTCTGCCAGAGTGTCTCCAAGGGCAACGTCCTTCTTTCTTCCTGGTGCAAGTCTCTGATGTCTTCTTGCCCCTGGCTGGGGTTACAGCATCCATCTGTGGGCTTTCAGCCCCATGGAGGTCTGAGCTAATCATTCCCCCATGTGTACCTATCCACCGAGCAAAGTCTTGCAGTAACAACAAGTATGCCCTTCGGGGGTTCATAAGTCACAGGGATCATAACATGTAAATCACATCCAATAATTAAATTACTCAAACATGTGCATAAAACCCCCCTTTACCCAGACAAATGCTCAAAGACATTATGCAATTTAACAAGTCGGGTTTGGGGAAGGTCTCAGGGTGTCCTATTGGGCTAATCTTCCTTAAGTTTGGGGTGTTTCCCAGGTGAGTACCAATCTAGGTCATGTAAGTGTGTGAGGTGGCGTGGAGTAAGTGTTTGGGCATGGGGTGCAGTGATAACAGGGAAATGTAGATCTTACCTATGGGTGCCTTTGTAGAGGGCGAGTTGCACCTTGTCATAGATGTCATTTTTCCTAGCCCATTCAACGCCTTTTATTCTTAGCTTCATTCCTTTTGATCTTTTGCTTTTATGCTTCAAGGGAAGAGTTGAGGGACATTGTCCTGGCTTGGTGACCAGAGATGACAGCGTTATCCACAAGCATTTCACGGAGATGAGAAGGTTGGCTCGTGATGAGACCCTCTTTCTCTTGGCTATGCCACCAAGAGCCACTACCCTGGTTTGGAGACCAGATAGATAGTAGTGTCATACCGCTACATGCCCATGGTCATAATAGGTCGACTCATGATGAGACCTCCCATCCACCAACTAATACCTTGAGTGTTTATTTATCTTACGGATTCCCTTTTCTTACTAAGAAGCTTTTTACTGCTTTCTCAGGAATTCCTGGGCGAAGCATCTCAAAGGTTTCATTTTTTTGCTTTTAACACTTGTCAGCTACTTTTACCCTCTAGGCCTCTAGCCCCTTCTTCCCACAAGGCAAGGTACAACCCTTCCTAGTGTGGCAAATCCCAATGCCCCAACAAAGGTAGGGGGGAAATGAGAAGAATAAAGATGGAAAGTGGTAAGTATGGAGGGAACGGACAATGACCTTTCATAAACCCACCCAGTGGCAACCCATCCTAAAGGGAGATCAACTTACTCGGGCATCATGTCACCCTTCCAGGTATGAACAAGTTAAAGAGAATAATTTCCAAGCAAAAGTTATGAAATGAAGGAGAATTCAATGCAACATATTCAAGTGCTTCAATAATCAGAGTGACACATACCATGATACCCGAACTCATTACCTCATGAAGCAAGACTTACTGCTACTTTAGGACCAGGCTGGTGGGATGGATATTGTTGCTGCTGATAAATGGGTTGCACTGAAGAAAAGAGGGGCCCTCCAGGGCCATGCTCAAGTCATCCGGCTCTCGACACTCCATGTCTAGGACCTGTGGACCTCGAGACATGATCTCCTTAGTTATCCCTAGGGTAGGGAATAACAGGACCCGTTTTGGTAGTATGTTGAACCTAAAGAAGAGACAAATTGGAAGAAATTGAATTGTAAGTTGTGTGGACAGTGCATGGTTGGAGTCAGTCGCTTAAAATACCATATTGCTTTAATCCAAGTGCATGAGATTGTGATTTATACATGTTCAACCCCAGGAATTATGCAAGTTGCCCATAATTAGAAAATAATCTAGATGAATTTTTCCAATTAAATACCCTGATTTGGTTTTGAAATGAAGATTAAATCTGAATATCCAATGTTGTGATGAATGCATCTTTGTAAATTACCCTAATCATTCGCTTTCTTGGGACAATACTCAATTCCCTAATATTTGTTTTGTTTCCTAATATTCATTTTGTTTGAGATCATAGATGAAAAAATTGTTGAAACAATGGCAAAATCGTGATTTTTCAAATCCTAAACTCAAACAAACAATGGTTTTCGTAAAATTGCAATTTCAAGGAAAAATTGGGAAATCGCAATTTTTCCTAAAAATCACAATTTCTCCCTACTACCCCCTCTCACCTAGGGGTAACTGGAGGAAATCATGTCTCATGGCCCGCAATGAAGATAGTGATCCCGATGATGATGATGATGATCAGTATTCTCCACAGATTATAGCCCCTTAGATGCCTCCCTTCTCATTCAGCAAAGCTTATCACACCTGATCAACATGGTTTGTCAGATGATGGTGGTCCAGCACATTATGAGGTACATTGGTCATTGTTTCATATAAAGTGTCATATTTAATGCAATAAGCATTGAAGTGAGGATCATGGGTTGAAGTTGGATAATGAATCATAAGCTTGGAAGTTATGCTTTTTGCCTTGTTTCAATTTGGTGGCCATCATTTGTGTCCCAGTCCAGTGTTGTCACTCTTGGGGAATAGGTGTACCACTGGGAGGCTTTGATAGGGGCAATGTACCGCTCCCCCCCATACTTAACAATTTCCATCCTAGGGTCTTACGCAAGGCACTAAATTTCAGTAATGGCTATTACATGTACACCAAAAAGGCTCGTGGTTCATTCTCCTATGAGAAGAAGGGCTAGATTGTCGAGGTTGATGCAATTGCTAAAAAACATTAAAAAAAATAAAGAATGTTATAAAAGAAAGAAGATATGATGGGATAATAAGTAACCAAGTCAAAAGCCAAATGTCAGCTTGAGCTCTACCTGCTCACTATGAGGCAATCACCCCTAGTCCTAAAGCACTGAATGCATATCAATTAAAAGGACTTGATCCCAGTAAGAAGAGAAAAGAAGGAATAAAGTGCTTGAAACCTAAAAGGGGGACTTGCAAAGCAATAAAAGAATATCAAAAGGCAAGAAAGGGGTATGAAATACACACACTGTCGAGGAAAGGGTATATCAAGCAACAAGTGCTCCCTCTACATAGACACTCATGGAGATGGACCAAACACAGTACCTTGCATGTTAATGACTCCATCACCATGAAGTAACCCCAATTGTTTCATTCACCATACTTGCACTTTGATAGGTTTTCTTGGGAAATATCCCTCTACCTAGGTACTGGCACGCCTAATAGTGTCTTTTGATGGTCCTCCCATACCTAAACTAGGCAAATTGCATAAAGTCTTGAGCTAATCTGAAGTTTGAAGAAGATACCTAATGTGAATTGCTTATTTGGCTTTTATATTAAGTGATGGCTTACTTTGTATGACTCTAATGACTCTTGTATCTCGTAATTGTTGGTCTTGCCTAATTCTGTGGATTTTGTTTGACCATGGTGCATTTGAAACGGCCCTTGGTGGATGTTCTCATGATGATACTCAGGACGTTGTGCACTATACACAGGACGTTGCACATTTGATTAAGAGTGTTGGGACATATGATGACTAGACACACCTTGGGACACCTTCTCATACCTCATGGACCTTGGACGATGGATAGATGAGCTCAAATATTGCAAATATGGTCAGGTTGGCTATCAGATGGGCAAGAAGCCCACATTTTGGACAGTACACCTCGGAGCCATGTTAGGCTTTGATTCGAGGACATTGCACTTGGAGATGATTGGACAACCCTTGGAGTGATGATGGGCCCTCTTTTCACCTTGGATGTTGGCATTCTTCACTCTAGACATTGAGCATGTTGATGATGGCATCATGCACTATCATGATTTGAGGATGGTGGGGTTGACCTACCACTAGGGCATCCATTTTGATGATGAGTTGGGGTCATTTGATGATGAGATGTGACATTTGATGAGGAGGTGTGACTTTTCACCATGCTTTGCACCTTTTGAAGATGAGACATAGCCTTTAGAGGCCCTTGCACCCTTCTAGAGCATGACGCCACCCTCATTATGGCATCCTACACTCACACGTATTTTAGCATGTTTTATCAATGTTTGAGGCTACTTTGGGGGTCGGCAATGATCTATCCAACTTGTATCATGGATACTTTATGTTTTAGGGGCTTTTTGAGGATTGTAGCCCTAGGGTTGCCTCATATAAGAAGGCTAGCGTTGCCTCCTTGTAAAATCATAACACACACTTGTGGAGAATCATTGCTAGTCTTCTTATCTTCTTTTCTCGTCATGGAGCTCTTATGCACACTTTCGGAGTGATATTGTGGATTTTTTCTCTTGTTTTGGTGGATTTTCATGAAACTAGGGTTTCCTCATGCATAGCGACTTCGCTAGTAAGTGTTCTTTCCAAGTTTAAGTGTTTGTTCTTGGTATATTTTGGTGAATTCTCTATTAGATTGGTAATAGTTGCATGTTATGTTGTCTCCTTGAATAATTTTGTAGAAACCCTAAGGAAGGATTAAGATCGTTTATCCCATTCCCTTGTTTGTCCATCTTAATTTTGTTGAAGAATAAGAGGTCAAGTTAGAGATTATAATTGTATATCCCCCTAACTTTGTCCTTGAGGTTGAGGTCTAACGTTTATGAGAAGATAAACTCTATGGTTTGACCTAGTTCCACTTGATATTATTGCTAGATGCTAGAGAAGTAGAACAACACTTAGGGTTTATAAGAGGATAAACTCTAGGGTTTCTTTCCTAGAAGGTTTGACCTAGGCTTATGAATGGATATTCCTAGAGTTTGATCTTCAAGTATTCTCTTACCTTTAGCCTCCATTGAAGTTGTTTCATTGACTCCATATGCCCAAAGATTCAAGACGGTGTGACAAACAAACTTGTTTGACAATTATAAGAATATCCAATTTAAGTAGGATAGAATAAGGTAATCCATTTAGAATGAAATAATATTATATTGAGTAAAATGTATAAGAATGATATATGATTGATAACAATGACAATGAGGGACATACATACCCACGTATGGGTGCCCTTTCATTAATAAACATGTGTTTTGAATATTAATTATTATTATTTAATGATTATTTATTTATATCTATATATTTTATATATTTATGTTCGTTACATAGCCTTCCCCTTTAGAAATGCTTTGTCCTCAAAGCATGTTTATGGAAAGGCTTACGTCTTCGTTCTAACTTATGGCTCGCAATGTCTTCGCATGATTCTCTGTTTTTGGTGTGGTCAAGATTGAAGATACGAGACGATATGAATGACGAAGAGTTGAACAGAACTGTCGAATTGTGAAAGGATCAAACCATCCTAATTCAATCTTTTGTGGAACGTTGCTCCTCCACGATGAATGGTTATCATGAGACTGAATTGCACTAGTATCAATCTTTTTCGGATGATAAGTTAATCGTTCTTGTCCTAAATGACATTGATATTCTAACTGGTTAAGATATCTACTCATATGATTTGGATGTCGATAAGGATTTCTTATAACGTGATTTTTCCTTATCATACTTGTAGTGTTTTCTTCATTTAACTTTGATATATGATTTTTTTCTCACACCAATGTTGCTTTGTTAATGGCTGAATTTCGATTAGTAAGTATACTTGGAGCTTCCATCGTTTCTACTCCAACATCTGACGTTGTCTTTTTTTCAGTTGATTTTGCAACTCTTTGAGTTGTGACAGGGATTGGATCTGTAATTGTTCCATTTTCCATAACTTGGATTTGTTCATCTGAAAATTTCAATGCTTCATTTTCTATAAGCAATTCTTACTTGATTTCCAGAGACTTCTTATCATTCTTAAGCTTTTTTATTTGTGTAAGTAGGTTTTGATTATTATCTTTTAAACGCAAATTGTTTTCATCGTCTAATTTGTCGATATCTTTAATGTCTGGATTTTCAAGTTTTTCTTTTTTCAACTTTCTGATTTGTTCTAGCAACCCTTGATTAAGGTTCTTCAAACGAGAAATTTCTTCTTTTTTTCTGATAGGTTCTTCTCGAGATCTTGATTCTCTTGTTCCAACTTTTGAACACATTGTTTCTTATCTTTTACTTCTTGATCTGTATAAGTAGTTTTTGACTGTGGGCTTTTAAACGAGAAATTTCTTCGTTTTTATCCTTGATAACTTCGTCAAATTCTTTTTGCATTTTTTATATTGATTTTTTATTTTCTTGAATGATCTCAGTCGAGATATCTTTAAAGTCTTTTGATGAAGATATTATCGATTTTGACCTCATAGTAGTGTCTTGAAATGTTATCGTCTTCCCTTTATGGGGAAATGTCACAAAAATTTTCTCCATGTTTAAGATGAAGGTACCTAGATTTTTAAACCAGGGTAACTCGATAATGATGTCAATTTCTTCTTTATACATAGTTGTAACATAGAATTGAGATATATATTCATATTCATCAATTGTCACTTATAACTCCTTAATTTGAAAAATATTTTTATTTTCAATTATATTCAGCTCTGAAATTAATAATTGATTTGCCAAATCAATATTAATGTAATTTTCATTATAGTCCAAGTTGATAATGATGTTAACCTCTTTTCCTTGAATTCTCCCTTTTAATATAGAAAACTGTAAGATGAAATTGAACAACCTTCATAAGAAAATCTTCCTCTTTACTTCGTAAACTCCATTTGCTTCGTCGATAATTTGCAATAAATGATACCTTTCTTTCTCCTTCAAGATTTAAATGAAAATATTCCTTGATAATCCCTTTTGATATATATATGTTTTTTATAATTTATATAAATATAAATATAATTTATATTTCATATTTTATATTTTATATAAATATATATATTTTATTTTTAGTAGGGTATTAATGCCTTTTTAACTTCTTTCTTCATAAACCCTTTAAATGAGCCTCAAAATATAATAATGTATTTTCCCCTTTACTCTCTTGACTTGAACTTTATAACTTTCTCTTAAACTTTATAACCTTGGATATATTTTTTTATGATATACATTTAATTGAACTTAAGATTGGAATATATTAGAATAACCCCTTTTAATTGAATCTTTTTTATATACCTTTTGTTTTTGTTTTTTCTTGGACTTGTGAATTTTTTTAATTAAAAAATTACTCCTTTATTTTTTTCTAAATCTTATAACTCTTCTCTTAATTTTTAAATAATCTGATCGTGACCTCTAAGCCACTTATTGACCTGCCGCTACCAATTGAATTGAAGTGAATCGGTCGCTACCCAATGAAGTGAACCGACGGCTCTATATTTTAATAATCCAAACGATTACGGACACCCTTGATAGTCGCGACCTATACGAATGGATGACGGTTGATTTTAATTTGTTTCCTGCGATTGTACGTTTGCATAACCCAGCAAATGTACGACTAAATTGATACAGTGGTGATCTGTACGGCATGCACTGTGTGACTGGCATATTTGTGCAGACAGAAGCAAAATTTTGCAGCTGTATACAGCGGCTGAGTCGTAAGGACTATACGGTCAGATTGATTTGTTGCACAATGGTGGTGGATGTGTAGGCCGCCAGGTACATATACTTTTTATATCCTTTTTTTTTTTTATATATAGGGAGCCCTTTTTTTTTAATATATACTTATTCCTTTTCTTTTCTTTTCTGATATTTGGTTTTGGTTTTATCTTCAACTGTGTTCTCCCTCTAATTTCTTTTTTCTTTTTCTTTTTCTTTTTTTTGGTAATAGTTTATTTTTCTTCAATATTTTATTTTGCAGCGGAAATTTTAGACTTCAAATGGCCAAGGGAAAATTATGGTCAAGGACCAGATCTTCATAGAAACTCTGAGAAGTATTGTAGTTGTGGCCAACAACCAATAGATATGTTGCCAAGGGCAACGTAATTTTAACCAAAGGTAGGATGGCCAAAGGCCGAGATTAGACATAGCTTTGATACCACTGTGACAAACAAACTTGTTTGACAATTATAAGAATATCCAATTTAAGTAGGATAGAATAAGGTAATCCATTTAGGATGAAATAATATTATATTGAGTAAAATGTATAAGAATGAGATATGATTGATTACAATGACAATGAGGGCCCTCTATACCCATGCAAGGGTGCCCTTTCATTAACAGACATGTCTTTTCATTATGATGTATTAATTATTATTATTATATAATGATTATTTATTTATATCTATATATTTTATATATTTATGTTCGTTATAGGCGACACTAGTCCTTCTCATTTGCAAGTGATATAATCCATAGTTTAGCTCTCTCTCTCTCTCTCCGACTTGTGTTAGCTTTAGGATTTGCATTTGCTTCTTCATTCTCTAGCATTTATAGCCTAATGCTTTGCATTAATTGTTTAGAATCATCTCTAACATAGTCATTGTTGCAATAATTGCATTTTCAGCCATTAGGGATTGTCATATTGCATTCAATTAACATAGTTCCATGCTCTTTATTTCATGCAATCTGTTATCCCTCAAGATGTTCCAGGTTGTTATTGGAACGATGTCGAGGCACCTCAGGGGCTAAAACTCAAGATGAGTCTTAAAGCCATATGTGTAGTAAGGTAACTGTGCAATATTTGTTAAGTTTCTCTCTCTCTCTCTCTCTTTCTTAAAACTCTAGGACCTCAAACTGTCTTAGCTCAAACGATAAAAACTATCAACTCCTAGAGGAATATGTCCACGATTATTTCAGACAATCAAGATTTAAAGGAAAATGAAAAGGTGAATTAGAAGAAAAACAAGATAAACGTACAGGGCACTACTGAGAATGAATCGTGTAGCTTATGGAAAAAGAACAACGTGTTGAGCAATTAAGAATTCAACAATTCTAACAAATGCATACAGATCAATGAAAACATGCTTCAAACAGTTAACATCCTCATACATTCAAATACATAGAGGTACCCTCCGCATATCATTTAAATGCACAAAGAAATGACAAAAAATGGTCATTCATTCAAAGGAAATCACTTCTATGTCATAACTAGACATCATGCAGTAACACTAAACATGGTGTATAATCAGTTGTTTAAGCTTTTATAAATCAAATCTGATACAAGAAAGCCAAAATGGGAGAAGATGTTTTACAAGAACATGGACACAAAAAGAAAGGGCGCTACAGACTGAAACATAACATGGGGGATGAATCTCTAGGTGCCTGTTGCTTTCACCATCTGACGATGCTTGAGGTTTTTGATCTAACAGCTCCGGGTATAAGAGCCTCTTAAATTCCCCAAAGTGTCGACCATAACAATGAGCACCTTCATTCTCTTTTATTCCTCACGCTCATCTCCAAAACTACCTTTTGAAACCATTTATTGCTTCTTGAAATTGTTTACTACTTCTTGTTTCTTGAATAGTTTCCCCTGGTAAAAATTGTTTACTTTCCCCTGCTGAATTTTTGTTATGTTAAGCTCTATTTACAATTGATTTTCTTGTCACCTACATTTTTACCTGGGCCGGCTCTTGTTGACCTTCTTTATCTTAGAAAGCCACTACCCTTCTTCCCCTTAAATCTAGTATTCGATGGCTACCCGAAATTCCTCTGCAGAAGCGATAGAACTCAGCAGTCGTTGGATCAATCTCGTCGAGCAATCTCAATCGTTGATTGCAAGGCTATGATTAATCCCACATTCACCGCAAGATCTACTTTGGATGACTTTATATTGCAAACACGCTTACACAAAATTTGAAAGTGAATGGGCGGGCTATGGAACTCTGCGCGAAGTTCTACCTTTTAGATGTGGGGCCTAGCTCATCAGACTGGCTTTAACTTTGATTGCAAACTTGTTCTGTAAATATCCCGGTGAGCCAACGATCAGGGAGTTGTTGTGTGGCTTTGCTCGCGGGCTTCAACATCTCGGTGGCCCGATGAACATGATGGATCAGCGATCAGAGGCCTGCATGTGACTTGAAAGGCTTAACTTCCCAATGCACTTCAGGTCTAAAATCAAATCTGGACCGTCGATCTGGAGCCCGATCAAATGTGAGTCCTTGATCTGCCTCAAACAAATCAAAATCCATTTAAGTTATAGCAACGTCATTGTTGACGTCATCCTGGTCCCACAAACATGTGGCAACTTTATACTAGTCCACATTGGTGTTGATGTGGCAGAGGAGCAGACCAAGTGTCGTTGAGCTAGGCGTGTTGTTCTGTGTTTCTAGTGGGCTTTTTTTGTCCAGGTGGCAGCTTTGGATTGGCTTTGACAGTTGCTTTGTTGGCTTGCCACACTGTCACTAGTCCTTTCAGGGTATCACTGATGGCATGGCGAGTCAGCTTCACGTGGAATGTTGAGTTGGCACTGGACCGGGAGCAATATGGGAGAAATGCTTTGGGTGAGGTTAACTCCCGAGGGCAAGGTGAGCCTGGTGGATCAACAATCGGGGACCTGTGCTTAACTTGCTCGCAGGTTTAAACATCCCGATATCCCTGTGGCCTAATGGACCAGGAATCTGACCCCTAACTACATATGGACCATCAATCTCACAATTGACCAGATCTGGACCATTGATCTGCCTGGATCAAATTCAACTTGACAAAATCAGCTTAAGGTACAACAATGTCATCGTTGACATCAGCTTGGTCCACGTGGTGACCTCTAATTCGCTCTTACGGGTGCTCTGCTGGCATGCCACGTTGTCGATGGTCCCTCTGTGTATCCTCGGTGGAACGTTGAGTTGGCTCCACGTGGGAGGTTGATGTGGCACTGGACCGGGAACAATATGGAGAAGTGTTTCAACTACAGCTAACTCCCGGTAGCCTGGTGAGCCCGGTGCACTTAAAGGCTAACCGTTGATCTCGCGCCCGATCAAATAGGGACCATTGATCTTCAAGCAATCTGCCTCGCTTGGACTTGTCAACCGGATTAGATTTGGACCGTCGATCTCGCCTTTGATCAAATCTGGATCGTTGATCTGCTTCGCGTGTAGGTCCCGTACATGCTGACGTGGCACTGCACCGGGAACAATATGGGAAGGGTGCTTTAGTTGCAATCTGGTGGTCCGGTGCACCAACGATCGGGGACTAATGATGAACTTGTTCGCAAGCTTAAAACATCTCGATGGCCCGATTGGTGAGATTAAAATCTGGACCCTTGCTCCTCGACCCAATCGAATCTTGACCGTTGATCTTCAAACACTCTGGCTCGACCGAACTTGTCGACGGATTAGATCTAGACAGTAGATCTCGCACTTGGTTAGGTCTGGGTCGTCGATCTTGTACCCATAAAAATTAGACCATTGATCTCGCACCACTAAAATCTGGATTGTTGATCTGCTTCACTTGTGGGTCCCTCACATGCTGGCATGGCACCAAACTGGAACAACATGAAAGGTGATTCGGTTGAGGTTGACTCTCGGTGGCCCGGTAGCCCAGTGAGCCCGATGGATCGACAATCGGGGACTTATGATGGACTTGCTCAGAGGGTTAAACATCTCGGTGTCCTGGAAGCCCGATGCACTTGGGGGACGAAGACCAGATCTGAACCGTTGATCTTGCACTCAGTCAAATCTGGGTTGTCTGATCTGGCTCGCCTAAAGGTCCCGCGTATTTGCTAGCGCTTGGTTCCCAAACCACAATCTTGAGGTAAGCTCCTTGGGCGAATAAACTTAGGCCCTTTCAAGGCGTGATAGGCCCTTTTTGACCTCTGAAACACACCCGAGTGCTTAGATCTTGCCTTAGGCACAAAAAGGGCATGGATTTTTTGTTGTTTTCTTCCATTTGCCTCGAAAAAAGTTGGCAATTTTAGTTCAGAGGCTTGCTCTCTATCTCTAGCTCATCCAATCTCGGCCTTGCAACCTTGGCGAACCTTCATATCAATGGCAGGAACAAATATGGTACTAACACAATCATCGGTGAAATGTTTGCAAGTCTCTTCGTTGTTATTTGGCACATCTTTATTCACTTTCTTACTGGTTTTAGAGCTGGTTATTGTTGCTGTTATAAAATTTTTACATGCTTAAACGTTTAGCCTCTCTTTACAAATTTATTTCAGCTTTCATTTTTCTTTTGATAGCGAGTGCTTCGAGGCATTTAATTCATTTTCCTAGCTTAGATAACATCATTGATTGTCTCACTAACACCCCTCACACACACACGATCAACTTACCTTGTCTAACTTACTTTGACTTTGCGCTTAACTCAACCTTAGCTAATCAAACAACCAACAAAGGTGGCCATAGACTTGTCTTTACCTTGCTATAGGATCCCTTGAGGTTGATAGGGAAGTCTCCCTTGTGTTGTATCTCCATCTTTCACTAAAAGAAGGGAAGTACTTGCTTAGGTGACAGTGGCAATTACTTCTATATGTTACGCTAGTCAAGTATCTTGTGAAGGCTTTGCAAAAGTGCTAGATTTTGTGATAACACTCCCTAAACTGTTAAATCAAATGTCAAAAAAATAATGGTCAATTAGATATTAGACATCGGCATTAATAAAGTCATTCTGACTTTAGGTTATTTTATGCTTTTACGTTTTATTTCAATTTAATGTCTATCTTGGTCTATCCCACATTCATAAAGTGGATTGACTTGACTAGTATGTAACCCGTTATAAGAAGGCTTTTACTTCTCATT
Organism: Picea engelmannii; assembly: GCA_009831015.1. Lineage (NCBI taxonomy): Eukaryota > Viridiplantae > Streptophyta > Pinopsida > Pinales > Pinaceae > Picea > Picea engelmannii. The sequence continues at coordinate 122,166 of ML835166.1, forward strand.
TAATTAATGTAATACGAAAAACTCTCTTAAGTTATCTTGGTTTTCTTTGTGTTCAATTTTCGTGTTATCATGATATGGTATCAAAGTTCAATTAGAGCCACAAAGCCTAAGAAAGCATGAAGACCTAGGGACTACTGCCAATACAGACAAATCGAGGAATCACTAGCATAACGAGTGTTGCCGACATCATGTTCGTGAAAATATCGTCGAGGGTCTGGAAAACAAAATACTGACAACATCGGGGAAAATATCAGAAAATATTGGAAAATGTCGACAAACTAAAAAAATACAAAAATATTCATTTTTTTCAATTTTGTAAACATCTAAAGCAACAACAGCATCAAACAAATGCATTGCCACATAAATATGAAAAGATAATTGATATATAAGATGTATAAGATGTCTAGTGAATCAGTGATACATCACACAAAAACATTGAATCATGTCTTGATTCCTAACTCCAAAGCCTCAAAATATCATCAAAAATATAACAAATGTATCTCATCATCATGAGTCATCTATAATGAAATCAAATAAATAAACTAATGATTCCCTCTGCCCCTTTTATGGGCAAAGGTAATGGCTCTAAAAATGGCTTTTCCTTTAGAGAAAGATGGCCCTGGGGCTGGCATTGGACTTGTTAGCACACTTTTTCACCCTCCAATATGAGTTGATATAACAGAAACAACAGTGATGAAGAAGGTGTTAATTCAAGGAGTGAATGACACAAATTGTCACAGGCAAACCCCCTCTCCATTTGGGATGGTGTGTACCAAGCTCAGGGGGGAGTCCCTAGGTGCTGGGCTGCTGATTTGTACCTGATTTTCTGCAAAATAACACACAAAACAGCAGCAAAAAAGTCTTTGGACAGCGTGTAAACACACCACCAAAGCATGAGGAAAAATAATTTTAAAGTTGCTTGGAGGGGCCCTGCAATGTTATAGCATAAGAGAGAGGAAAGAAGCAAGAAAAGAAACCACTTAAAAGATAGAGAAATATCACAGTAAATGGTAAAAACCACTAATCAATTTGCAAGAGTAAAAACAAGATACCAACAAGAAGGAAAGTTCATCAAAAACACAACACTTCTTTATTATAGACTTGCCAAAGGGTTGATTGCGCCACAACAGACAAGTCCACAACTGGTACAATGATTATCCTTGCTCAAAGAGAGAGTAACTAGACTCGAGAGAATGAGAGAAGAGAAAAAGAACAAGTGTATGCCGCTGCTGCCAATATCCAACTATAATATCATGTAGCTTACTCCAATATATAGTGTAGAGGACGCACTTTACCAAAACTATCCATGAGGGCACATAAGAGGTGGAATAAATCAAGGAATGTGCATGAGTGAGGTAAGTAGGAGTGGAGAGAAAGTAAACCATGTGCATGGAAGGATAACTCATGAGTTAATGTGTGTTACCGCAGGATTTGTAATTGTGCAAAGCCAACACAAGACTCTCAAATCTTGCGTAACTATGGAAGATCCCACCATTGTAACCTTAGTAAGAACTTCCCTCGTTTTAGTGATGGAAGAAGTCCATCACAAGGGAGGCTTCCCTGGTGACCTCAAGGGATAAAATAGCAAGTATTGTAGCCAAGCCTACTGCCCCCTCTCTTGATCACTGAAAGAATGATCTAGGTCAAAGAAAGATAAGAGGTGTGAAGTTGTTTGAGTACCTGCCCGGAACAATAACACTTTGCAGCATATATGTAACAATTTCCAAGCTAAATTATGCAAGAATAACCTCTTATGACACTAGACAAAATAAGTTGCAATGGCTGATACAAATTTGCAGCAATAAACAATTATATGACAGCAGTAAATGATTTGTAACAGCAGCAACAATAAATGTTCAGAAATGCAACAATTGACCATGAAAACTTAACATACATCCACTATAACACGATCCTATTGTTAGATGCAATTTCTGAATGAGTTAGGCCACCTTTATATGAATGTATGCAGCAAATTAAAGTGTTTTCAGATGGCTGTAGCAAACTTTTACAACAGCAGCAAGAAATATAATGAGTTTGCCAATGTTAGTATTAGTAAAGTTAGTAGAGAACTTGAGAGTTTTAAAAGAGAGTGTTTGTCAATCAGTTCACCAAAAGAATAGCTTCTTAGATCGGTGCCTTTATTAGGTTATGGAGTCTTATAACAGCAAATGCAACTAAGCTTGAAAATTGATCTAATGCAACCAAGAGGTAGGATGCAATCCCTAAGGTGCAAGCACATTGGGCCTTGGGCTTTGAATCTTGAGGAGAAGAATTTCTAGGGTGCAAACACATTTGGGCCTTGGGCTTTGAATCTTAAGGAGAAGAATTTCTAGGGTGCAAGCACATTTGGGCCCTAGAAATTGTTTCTCCCTTCTTGTAGCTTCAATTAAGTCAAAAATCAAAAGTCTAGGGATAAAATCCTAAAGTGCTAGCACTTTAGGGCTTTAGGGTTCTAACCCTAGCGAGGAAACATTCACAAATTTTGGACAAAAATCACCTTGTGAGAGGAAGAAGCACATATGTTCCTCACCTATGGTGTCACCAAGCAAGACGTCTAACATAAAATAGCAAATTTACCATGAAGTATAAATAGCATAAGAATAAATTGCAGAAAATTCACTTACTTCAACCAAGAAACCAAGAGATAAAACCCTAATTGCAGAAATTCCCATCCAAAATCAGCAAAAAACATCCACAAGTGACCTTCCAAGCATAGCGCATGAGAGAGAGATAGCCAATGACCCTTAGAGGGAAAAAATTTCAGAAGTTCTCTCAGAAATGGTGAGAAACCATGATGATAAAATGAAAATTGGGTTTGTCCTTTTTATACGAGGTAACCCTAACATGATTTGTCCACATAATTTGTCAACAATAAAATATGAGTGGGGCCAACCCCCTGATTTGCCTCTAACATAATGCCAAAATACAAAAATACATCATAAAACCCTCAAAAGGGTGACATCATGCTAGGAGAGGGTGATGTCATGCCTCCAAAGGCCAAGTGGGATGCTCCAAGGGTGAATGAGTGTGAAGTGATGTGTCTCCTCACCCCAAGCCATGCCAATCATCTCCGGAACCAAACCATCCACCAAACCCTAGCCAAGAGGATGACGCCAAAGGCTAGAGGGTGACGTCAAGGACCTCCAAAGGCCACGTCCAGGGCTGAGAGAGTTGTAATGATGTCTCTGAGTGATGTACAAAGGCCCGTTGTTGGAACGTCCTCTATCCTCTGTGTGGCACAATGACCAGGACCATATGTGTGGCACAATGACCAAGACTGCTCAAGAGTCAAACCAAGCCCATTTGTCCATTGTCCAAGGTTCTGAGAATGTGAGAGCCACTGTCTAAGGGTCTAAGGGTGGTAAGTCACTGGATGATCCACTACTCTCCATCACACATGGAAAAGTCCTGCAATAAAGGCACAACATCTTGGGTACAAGCCCGAGGCGACCCTTAAGAACCATGTCAGGGCCATCCAAAACAAGCCCTGACATGGGGTGCTCTACCTAGTATGTGGGCTTTTAGCCCATATGTGTGGCACAATGACCAAGACTACTCAAACCAAGCCCATTTGTCCATCGTCCAAGGTTTTGAGAATGTGAGAGCCACTATCTAAGGGTGGTAAGTCACTAGATGACCCACTGCTCTCCATCACACGTGTCAAAGTCCTGCAATAAAGGCACAACGTCCTGGGTACAAGCCCAGGGCGCCCCTCAAGAACCATGTCAGGGCCATCCAAAACAAGCCAAATTATAAAACATGGTTAGCCAAAGTTCATAAAAAACATTAGTCCTTAAAACATACAAAGTAAGTTGCAACTTAAGATATAATCCGTGTAAGATAATTAACCTCAGTATCCCCTTCAAGCATCACACCAACCCAGGACCCCACGTGAGTTACCAAGCTTAAGTATGGGAGGGTCTTCATCCAACCCTATTAGGTGTGCCACCTAGACAAGAAATAAAATAACCCAGGTAGAGGAATAGGTCCCGAGAGTGACAAGGGAAAGTAAAAACCCACCAAGAGTAAGTGTGAAAGTGATATGGTTTAGGGCTTACTTCATTGCTTATGGTGTTAATTCATCTCTATGAGCACCTTTGTGGAGGTTGTGCTTTCTCTTCAGTTACCCCATATTTGCGTGCCACCTTTTTCCAAACTCCTTTTTGTCTTTTTCTACTCCATGCTTTCATTTATATTTGCAAATTTGCAAGTCCCCTTTTGTACAAGGTTTCAAGCTATAGCATTATTTTTTGGGGAGCGGAGCAAGCACTAAAAGAGTAGAGCTCAAGTTGGACTGGCTTTTGGTGGTCCTGCTTTGCTATCTTCACTTTCTTTTCTAGCATCATTTTCTTATTCTTTTATCGCAGTTGCGAAACAACCTTTGGGCCTTCAACCCCTCTTCTCATGAGAGAATGGACCATAGCCGAAGTTTAGGATATGTGAAAGGCTTTAAGATAGAAGGTGTTAAGTATGGTCAAGAGAGGAACGTTACACTTGCGAGGGCCCCCCAGTATTACCCCTTTTCCCTGGGCGGTGACATCATGAGACTAGGGCATAGAGGCTGACCACCAAGGTGAATCAAGGCAACTAACACAATTTCCCAAACCAGTGATCCATTATCCAACTTCAACCAAAGATCTTCATCCACATGCCCAACAAATTAAGCACAACACTTTGCAAGAAAGGACTAACATACCTCATGGTGATAGTAGCTTACCATCTCCCATACCCTAGGTTGCTTAAATGTGATGATCATTGGTTGATCTGTACTGGGAGGCAATAAGGGGGGATATTGGGCTTGCCATCTATGGACATGTTGATCATCATCATAGTCGGGATCATGTTCTCCATGTTGATATTATGGTAGTTGAGGAAGGTATTAAACTCCATATGTAACCTTTGACTAGAATAGAATATTCCGGAAGCAAGAGAAACCCTAAACAGATGTGCAAAAACCCTAGAAGACATGTCGGCTCAGCAGAATATATAATATTAAGGTATTATCCTCCAGAAGACCAGTCGGCTTCACAGGAAAAAGATAAATAGAAAATATAATTACCAAAAAGTCAGGTCGGCCCAGCCAGAAAAGTCATTGGACAGATTAGTATAAATAAAGGACGTCTTGGCTCATTTGTTCATTCACTCTCACCCAGAAAACCAGAAATAGTGCGCAAGTTTGGAGGAGGAGCAGCACAGTTGGGCAATTTTCTCTTGTTCAGTCTTTCTGGTATCTTTATCTTGTGCGCTACCTTTGAAGAAGGTGTGCTCTCTCTTGGTCATCTGTGGGTTATGGTGTGGCTTCCCGGAATCATTCTTTCTATCAAAGGTTAAGGTGCTCGGGGGTGGCTTTATGCCTATGGACGGGTGACAATGGTGTATCATTGTCTATGGTGAAACAAGCACATCAACATTATTCTAACATGTTATGGGCCCACACCACCTTCGGAACAATCTAACCACTAGAAGGTAGATCTGTAGCTCTCTGTCAAGTTCATTGTAGCACAATTGAAGTTGCAGTGCCAATTCCTTCGTGCCAGTTCCTTCGTGACAGTTGCAGTGCTAGTTGTAGCACCAGTTACAGTGCCAGTTGCAGTGCCAGCACCAGTTGTAGTACCAGTTGCAATGAAAGTGTCTGTGAAGTATCGGGACTAATTTTTTTTTTGGTTGTCCTAGTGCGCCTGTAGTGTCCCCAAGGCCGAGCCCCGATGTAAACCATGATCTGAAAGAGATTGTAAATATGTGTTATAGGCTGGTGAGCCAAGTTTTGTATAAGCCGGTAGGCTTATGTGTTTGATTAGGCCAGAGAGCCTAAGGGTTGAAGGCCAAGGGCCTAGATTTTGTATCTGTATGTATGCAGCACATCAATAAAATATAAACACCGCCAGGTGCAAACCGACCACGATGAATGAGTGATGGGGGACTGAGCGTCCACAGAGTGGGCAAGGGACTAGGGGCTGGAAGGTGGGAAAAAGGGGCTGAGTGTTGAACCTAGGGGCTAAGCCCAGGGGGCTTAGGCCTGGAATAATATTTTAATATTATTTCCAAATAGTCATGAGCATATTATGTTTTTATCCTAAGTCCTTTTGGAAGGACACGTGATTTCCCAAGTGGTGGGAGGAACGCATGCTGGTGGAACGCATGCAGTTTCATGGGTGACAAATGTCAACCCTGGTGCATGCGAATAAAACGGCCAGAATGAGCCGTGAGGGGGTTCCAATTCCCATTCCACCAAACTGTCTGAGCAGGTACGGAGCTCTGAGCAGTACGACCAACCCGACTCCTGTAGAGGACCTTCGTGCGACCCTGTGACTGAGACGTCTGTGTCTAGCCCTGAGAAAACCGGTGTGTGGACTCCTGGAACGAGAAGCCTGTGTTGAATTCGGGAAAAAGTCTCTGTTTGCCCAGGAAAAGCTGAGCGAGCTTGTGCGTGGAACCCTGTTCAGAAATCTTGACCGTGAGAATGTCTTGTGGCTGCTGAACCAGTTCTTGGGAAGCCTGTGTCTATTTTACCTGAGTTTGTTGTGGCACGCAGTGCTTGTCTGCGCTTGGCATATTGTCCAGAGTAAACCTATGCTGAGCTTGTGTATGACTTCTCTCCAGGTGAGGGAGGTGGTTGATGTTGGAAGAGGCAGGTTGTCAGGCCTGCGAGAAACTCTTTCCAGGTGAAAGAGTTGCTGGGGAGTGTTTTTTTCCAGAGAGTGTCCAGCACCAACTACGGGCTCTGAGACTTCCTGATCCGGCCTGTTGCCGAGACCCAGAGGGGGAGGTTAGCACCGATGGACTGTGCGTGTGAAGGTGTATACTCCCGGGCGGAACAGGCATGTGGGGAATGAGGGTCTAGTAGTAGTGGGCGTAAGATGGCATCTTTGGGAAGAATCCTTCCAGATATTTCTGTGTCATCTTCTCTGTAACCTCAGCCTAGCCTAGGATTCCTTGCCTCGATGGAGCTCGGTTCCAGCTCGGGGGTGACCCACTGTTGAGCTGATGAACAGTGCGGTCTAAGGCTGGGAGGTTCGTGGAAGGCCTGCACTTGGTTGGTGATTTCTACAGCTGTTAAAAGATAAGTATCTGAATTATGCTTTGATCATGTTTTGCATGACTGAGCTGTCTATGTATCATGTTTTCTGCTGTGTATATGAATTAAATGATAAGGCTAAATGCTTGTTGAATATAGCAGTAATTCATATGTTTTACTCTCAGTGAAATGTATTATTTTTCTTGAATGCATGTGGTTACATAATTCCAATATGAGTTATGTAAAAGTCTGTGTACAGACTGGTTAGGAGAGGTTGAAAGCCTCGGTAGTGAAAAAAGTACACTACAAAGTGGTATCAAAGCCAAGATTTCAACACTGAGCCTAGATGGGCCAGTGGAGCAGTCTTTGGACTGAGAATGAGAGGGGAAATTGAGTCGGGAGGACCAATTTCGGACCCTGGTTTGCTCCGAAACGTCAAGGAGATACTTGACGAGTTTTTAAGCTCAGGAGGTTTAGCGATGTTGTGAAACCACAGCTGGTATGGTCTATGACCACAGGGAGACAGGTCTCTACACCAATGGTGTTAGAACCTTAGGATCCGTTCGGGAGGGAAGGCGAGCCCTCGTGACCGTCGGATCTGGAAAAATTGTGCACAAGGTTTAAAGCCTTTGGATATTGCACAGGGGATTGGAAAATCGCGATACGCAAAATCCCGATTTGGTTAGGAATAGTCTGAGTCATCAGATCTTAGTCGGAAAACCCGACAGCCGTTGGATCTGTCGGGAGATGCCTGAAGGTTAAATCTTAGTATTTAGGGGCGAAAGCTCCGAATTAGCGAGAAAGAATCTGAGCCGTCAGATCTCGGTCGGAAAAACCCGACAGTCGTAGGATCATTCGGGAGATGTCCGAGGGTTAAACCTTCGAGACTAGGGGTGAAAGTTCCGAAATAGATCCAGACCATCCGAAAAACGGAGGACACGTGTCGTGAAATTTTCCATTCCGGAAAATCGGGAATCGCGGGGACAAGGAGTCCATGCGTTGTGAAACTCCGAACCCCGAAACCCCGATGAGCGGTTTGATTACGGTCATAAGGTAGAGGTCACATGGACCTCGACATAGCCGAGGGGGCTAAGGTAAAGGCGCATCGGGAATCCCGTGGTCGAGTGTTTTTCAACAATTGAAACCCCGAAACCCCGACATAATCAGAGCCGTTCATCTGAGGGACAGGTGTCAGTAGATCTCGAGGAGCCGGAGATCTGCGCCATCAGAGGAAATCCCGACAGAAGAGTCGTGTGGACCACAGGTGGAACTAGTGGAGGACAGGTGCCAGCAGCCTGGGCAGAGTCGAGAATCGGCATATCGGAGTTCCTAAGGACAAGGAACTCGAAACCTTTCAAGGCCCGAACCCCGGAGGAAATCGGGACCGTTCATTTAGTGGACACGTGGCAGAGATCTGCACCATCGGGGAAAGTCCCGACAAGGAATAAATTCATCGGCGTTTGGAGTTCATCGGGATATCGGGGATCCCGGTGACAAGTGATTCATACACTTTGAAATCGCGATCCGCGAAACCCCAATCAGTGGGGAACAGCTGTCAGCTTGACGGAGAATCGTTGCATCGGGAAATCGGGGATTCCGTTGACAAGAGGTTCGGTGCGTTTCGACTCGCAAACCTCCGAACCCCGATAAGAGATAAGGTCGTGGTCACAAACCAACAGCCATATAGTGCGAAGCCTATAGCCGGGGGCTATCGTGAAAATAGGCGCATCGCGAGTCGGGGAATCGCGAGGCTTGGAAACACGGGTATTTCGGCATCGTAAACCCCGATATTCCAATGCAGAGGTTTGACTGAGGTCATATGGTAGTGGTCACGTGGGCCAAGACCCTAGCAGGAAGGCTAGTGCGTGAAAAAGAGCTCATCGGTGATCGGGGAAGTGGAGAGATGAGAAACTCTCAACATCAGAAAGCTCGAAACCCCGAAACTTGGAAGTCCCGAAAATGTCGGAAATTGAAGTTTCAGACACCCGAAAAACACAGAGTTGAATTGAGCTCAGACAATTCGTGAAATTGAAATACTTTATTAAACATCGATGGTTATGAAATATGACGAATTGTCAAGAAAACGAAGGCTCGACCAATTCGAGTCGTTGGCGCATTATAGTGAAGAAGACTGACGAGTGCCAGAACTATTTGGAAATTGCCTCAAACGCAAAGAAATAGGAGAGATACATAACACTTCCAATTCAAGAAACTAGTTTAAAACAAAATATCTTTTATTTTATCTGAACTGGTTATAAATATTGTGGGTCGTTTGTGAAGGTTTAATGGCCTGACAAATTTCGAAATTAATTGCACAGTGCGTGTGCAGAATTCAACGAAGGCCAGAACTCCAATTAATCAATGCCGAGTATGGAGTGGGGAAGAGTGCAGATTACCCCTGAAATGGAAGACGAACGGGAAGGAAAGGATGTTAACTTAGGAGTCGAAGGATCGAACTCCAATGGGCACGGAAAAGAGATGGATAAGGAAAGACATATGATGCAACTCATCGAAAGATTGCAGAAAGATGCCCAGGCTCGCCTAGCTGATAGCCGAAAGCTCATGAAAGTACAGGATCGGCAAGGTGAATTCAATTTAAAATTGTTGAAGAGCCTGGAAAGAATAGAGAAGAAACTTGAGAAGGGAAGAGACTCAGGTACGACAGAAAGTCGCAGAAATCATGGGAGAATAAGCAGATCGAGGAGTGGTAGCCGACATCACAGTCGCTCCCAAAAACATTCGGACAGGGAGACACACAGCAGTTCGAGCCCGTCCCCTACCAGAAAACATCGGAAATCTGGAAAAGAGGAATTGAAAGGAGAGATGAATAAAATTAAACCTCCAACATTCGATGGAGAACATAAAAAGGAGGAAGATGTTGAGACATGGTTGCTTGGCATGAAGAAATATTTCCAGCTGCAGAATTATTCTGCCCATGCAGAGGGAAGAATTGCAATGTACCAGTTGAAAGGAAAAGCATCCGTGTGGTGGGACCAGTTTGTGCAGGTACAACACATCAGAGAGAAAGAGGTCACTTGGAAGGAATTTAAGAGGTATTTCGAGAAGAAATACCTGACTAAAAGATACTATGACAGAAAGATGAAGGAGTTCTTCGAACTCAAGTTG
>ML835167.1:0-14806 GCA_009831015.1 Picea engelmannii
CTTTAGGGCACAATTAGGTCTTTGACCAGCCTCCCCACGCAGATTGAGCTCGGATTTGGTGTCAAATCGACTTGGGAGCCGATCCATTAGTGGTTGGGAGGCCGACCAGTTTCATAAATGCGCCATTTGGCAGGCGCGCGGGTATTTCACCCCACAGCCGCGCATATGCGCTCCAGGTACGAAGATGTTGCGCGCGCGCGTGCGCGCCCAGTGGGTGCAACGCGCCTTGTAATTTTTTGGCCATTTTGTATAGTTTTGACCCTTTTGCTGTGCTGTGGAATTATTCCTTGTGCCATGAATGACTCTTTTTCTGTGCTGACGATGCAGAGTTCTTGTCGCCCTGTGCGGATGAAATTTCAGTGATAACAGTAGTACTCTCTCAACCTCTACGGCTGGTGGTCCTCATGCAACTACTAGTCCTCTTGTTGTTGTTGTTGGTATGGCATCTACTTGAGGATGACGCCTGGTCCGGGCGAAGTCATTCGGTCCCACTGGTCCAACATCTGCATATGACAAATCATTGAGTTAGTACTTTGACATTACCATAAAAAGGATAACATTTAAAAATTTTAAAAATAAAATAACTTTAAAATGTGTTTACCTATCTCTCTGCACTCCTCACTAGGGGGCATGGGCATATCAGGATCCCTTGGGAAACTGATCCCTACATAAGGATAGTCCTTGATATAAGGAAACTGATGGGCCCACCAATCAAAAAAAATTGTTGTCGAAGGCCTCTTGTACTCTCCTTGCACCTTGTCGAGGTAACAAAGCTTCCCACCTGCATAATTTCGGAAAGGAGGCAATGTGGCCTCATATTGTCTCCCTTGAGATAAGGCTTGGCACTCTCTAGAAAAATAAAGTGCATAGTAGTAAGGTATCTCCATGGACTTCATCATAGGATTGTTGAGGGCACAAGGGAAAGACTATATTTTCATGGTGGTGGACAGGTTAACTAAGTTTGCACACTTCTTCTCCATTGCCATAGACTTCAGTGCAACACAGGTTGTAGAATTGTTCTTCAGGGAGGTTTTTAGGTTGCACAGATTGCCCAAGACCATTGTTAGTGACATGGATATCCGATTTATGAACACTTTTTGGTAGGAGCTATTCAGGTTGGTTGGTACGACCTTGACCCCTAGTACCAGCTACCACCCTCAGACTGATGGGCAGACAAAAATAGTCAACAAGTGGGTGGAAGAATACCTCATAAATTACGTAGCAGGGTAGTAGAAGGAATGGATTAGGTGGCTACACCTGGGGGAATATTGTTACAACACCACTTATCACATGTCCATTGGTATGACTCCATTCAGGGATTTGTACAGTTATGAACCTCTCTCCTTTCTGGAGATTTCCTTTGGTGATAGCAGAGCTCTGATGGTATAGGATTGGTTACAGCAGAGCCAAGACATACTTAGGGAATTGAAGCATCATCTGCAATGGGCATAGAATTAGCAGAAGGTCTAGGCGGTCAAGCACAGGGTAGAGCGCACATTTGAGGTTGGTGACTTAGACTACTTAAGGCTCCAACCATACAGGCAGGATTCTATCAAAAGAAGAAGAGAAGAAAAGCTCCAACCCCAGTTTTTTGGACCCTACAAGATCAGCAGGAAGGTAGGGGTTGTGACTTATGAGCTTGAGCTTCCACTGGGCAGCACAATTCACAACGTCTTCCATGTGTCATGCTTGAAGAGGGCCATTGGCCAACACATCACGAAACTTGAGGTACTGCTACCCTTAGATGAAGAGGGGCAGCTGGTACTAATACTAGAGGAAATGTTGGAGGTCTAGGAGAAGAAAAGTTGGAGGAGAAGCATCAAGGAATAATTAGTCAAGTGGAAGGATCTGCCTATTGAGGATGTCACATGGGAGAATGAACAGGTGTTACAGGAGACAGGATCAGAATTGCTTGTGGGCAAGCAATTTCTAGCAGGGGAGACTGTAATTTTCCCCAACTCTTGATGAACATATTCGGAGAGACTCAGTAGTCTAGTCATCCCCACTAGACTATAGTCTCATGTAGTTTGGGAAAAAATCAGCTAAACCTAATGTTATATTTTAAAGTTGACTTGAAAAAGTAACAAAGTAACTCACTGGGAGATTAGAGAACTTGAGTTTTAGTTAGGAGTTAAACCTAAGGGTTAACTTAAATCAATAGAATATTAGAAGGAGGTATAAAAGGAAGCCTAGGGTGCACCTCTCACTCATCTTGGATTATTATGCATTTGGCTATTGGGCTCTTGAGCACACAGTTTTGAGGGTTTTGAGAATGCAAACCCTAGAGAACAACTCAGTGGTGAAAGCTTCCTCTCACCTTGTTCCAAGATTGGTATAGGGGATGAAATACTCCACCCACACCATTCTACAATATTCACAGGTACCATGATCCATTCAGGAGAGCAGCAGGTCATACTCTTGAGGATTTTTCAGCAAGGGGCGCATCATTCCTTAAAGAGGACTTTGATCATGTAGGTTATTGATAGGGCTTAGTGACATTCTAGTACCTGGGTATTTCTTCCAGGGCCTTTTTCATCATATATAGAGTGTTTCTAGAGGTTTATTCTTGCTATTTTATTATCTGGAGCTTTGGCACATTTTTTAGAGAAGGGGGTCACAACTGTGATTCAGATCTGCTCAGTTTGGAGGGGTTACACCTCGGATCTGACCCTGAGACTTCTCCTAGAATCTTGTGGTGGCATGATCTATCTTTCTGGAGAATTTCAGGGCATTTGGAGGTCTCCTTCATCAGGGCCGAAATATTGATCTTGACAGTCTTCAGAAGGGCGCGGTCTTGCTTGAGGATTCATCAGTTTGGAGGGGTAGATCTCGGCATCAGGGTTTTAGACTTCAGAAAGGGATTCTACTAGCCCCGATCTATCTTTTGGTGGAGTTTGATGCTATTTGGAGGTCTTCTTTAGCTAGGCTGAAATATTAGGTCTTCATAGCCATCCAGTGGAGCGTATCTGTAGCTAGGGGGGTTTGGAATGGACCCTGGATCTATCTTGTATTGATCTTTATTGTATATCCATCCTTGAGGGCTTGCATCTTATTTCCGGAGCATTTTGTAGAAGCTCTTATCTTATCTATTGGAGTTATCTGAGGATTATTCTAGATCTGCATCCTTCTTGTATCAATTTCTTCCTATTTACATCAATAAAGGTCAGATCTTGTTGTTGGTTCCATATCTTGTATTATCTTGTATCTTCATTGCTGTCTTCAGATCTAAACTTAATTAACTAAACTATAAACCCTTAGGTTGAAACTTAAGAGGCCAACCTGCAAACAAACCTACACAAACAAGCAAGTCAATGGTCAGTTAGTGCTCCAAGCAAAAAAATAAAATTGGCTTGGGCACATTACATCGTGTCTCAGTTAAATGGAGTATATCGTGTCTATGATCCCACTCTTCATCGATGATTCCTTAGGGTACGTCTCTTAGAACTTTATTTTGATTATATTACTTATATTCATGTTCCTAGAGATCTAATCAACTATCTGATACATTGTCTAATCAAATATTAGATTGGAATATTGCTCACACATAAAAGTAAAAGAACACACATACACGCACATGTAAATACATTTGTACAAAATGTTTATCCATAAGGAAGAAATATGTATATATATATATATATAATAATGTGTCCAAAACAAAGATCATAAGTACAAAAGTGGGCCATAAAGCCTCAAATAGAGTTGTTATACATCACTCGGCTCAAGCCCTCACTGCATAATAGAGTACAAAATATGCCCTCAGCACATATGTGGTCCAATACTAACTATGGCCTAGGCCTGTTGACCCTAGTATAATGAACTACAGCATTCACAAGATGCTAGAACAACTGAACCCAAGTCTTGGGTACCCCTACAACATGTGGTTTCATGGTTGGGGGAAGATCCTCTATCTCTGCCATCGACACTACACAAGTGAGAGCTATCAAGTTCCTCTCTACTCGTCGCAATACTCTCTCAGCCTCTCCTGCTGGTGGTCCTCATGGAACTACTAGTCCTCCTATTTTTGTTGTTAGTCGGGCATCTACTTGAGGAGGAAACCTGGTTCGGGAAAAGTCAGTCGATCCCACTGGTCCAACATCTGCATATGACAAATCATTGAGTTAGTACTTTGACATTACCATAAAAAGGATAACATTTAAAAATTTAAAAATAAAATAACTTGAAAATGTGTTTACATATATCTCTGCACTCCTCATCAGGGGGCATGGGCATATCAGGATCCCTCGGGAAACTAATCCCTACATTAGGATAGTCCTCGATCTAAAGAATCTGACGGCCCACTAATCAAAAAAATTGTTGTCGAAGGCCTCATGTACTCTCCTTGCACCCTGTCGAGGTAACAAAGCTTCCCACCTGCATAATGTCAGAAAGGAGGCAATATGGCCTCATACTGTCTCCCTTGAGATAAGGCTTGGCACTCTCTCGGGCTCACTCAACTCTGTGTCTTCCCACTGTGTAAAGATATTGTAATGTATTTTGGCCATCAATTGCTCTTCTGACCTCACACATTAGGGGGAATCTCTTATAGTCCAAAATGTCTTATCTGTGCATACAAGACATTGGCATTCCCATTTTCACACTTTGTCAAAATACTGTTGAGGCTTCCTTTTAAAAAACCATTTTTTGGAGAGTGTACGTGCCCTGCCGAACGAACAGTCTGCGTACACACATGTTTTTCATGCTAGTTAGCTCGTGTACACACGCATAATTCATGCTAGATAGCATGCGTTTAACTCCAAAAGTTGTAAACAATATAAAATTGTGCGAAATTCGGCAGAGTTTAAGGGCTTTGGAGGGTTTCTTAGCCATTTTACCCCTTGTAGCCCGTCCCTAAACCAAATAACCTTCTTTTTCTCGTATTAAAAAGAGGTCTTGGGGTGTCATTTATGAACATAAGCAAGACAATAAGAAAACTCTGCCAAAATCCCTTCCCTTTCTTGGCCCGATATTTGCATCCCATTCAGAGTTTTAGCCTCAGCCTTCCCCTCCATCCTTTCTCCTTATGCAATTGATCCAAAATGGATCAAAAAAGGCCTAAAAATCAAAGTTCTCAGATTCGGACGAAACTAGCACCATTGCATAGGGCTTGTCATGTTGATTCCGATAGTATATTCTTTTTCGAAAATGGACTTTGTATGGAAAATTTATCGCGATCTGAAAATTTTCCCAAACAGGGAAAAAATTCAAAGTCAACAGTCAGAGGCCATATTGTTGAAGGAGGTATAAAGGGAAGCCTAGGGTGCACCTCTCACTCATCTTGGATTATTATGCATTTGGCTATTGGGCTCTTGAGCACACAGTTTTGAGGGTTTTGAGAATGCAAACCCTAGAGAACAACTCAGTGGTGAAAGATTCCTCTCACCTTGTTCCAAGATTGGTATAGGGGATGAAATACTCCACCCACACCATTCTACAATATTCACAGGTACCACGATCCATTCAGGAGAGAAGCAGGTCATACTCTTGAGGATTTTTCAGCAAGGGGCGCATCATTCCTTAAAGAGGACTTTGATCATGTAGGTTATTGATAGGGCTTAGTGACATTCTATTACCTGGGTATTTATTCCAGGGCCTTTTTCATCATATATAGAGTGTTTCTAGAGGTTTACTCTTGCTATTTTATTATCTGGAGCTTTGGCACATTTTTTAGAGAAGGGGGTCACAACTGTGATTCAGATCTACTCAGTTTGGAGGGTTACACCTCGGATCTGACCCTGAGACTTCTCCTAGAAGCTTGTGGTGGCATGATCTATCTTTCTAGAGAATTTCAGGGCATTTGGAGGTCTCCTTCATCAGGGCCGAAATATTGAGCTTGACAGTCTTCAGAAGGGCGCGGTCTTGCTTGAGGATTCATCAGTTTGGAGGGGTAGATCTCGGCATCAGGGTTTTAGACTTCAGAAAGGGATTCTACTAGCCCCGATCTATCTTTTGGTGGAGTTTGATGCTATTTGGAGGTCTTCTTTAGCTAGGCTGAAATATTAGGTCTTCATAGCCATCCAGTGGAGCGTATCTGTAGCTAGGGGGGTTTGGAATGGACCCTGGATCTATCTTGTATTGATCTTTATTGTATATCCATCCTTGAGGGCTTGCATCTTATTTCCGGAGCATTTTGTAGAAGCTCTTATCTTATCTATTGGAGTTATCTGAGGATTATTCTAGATCTGCATCCTTCTTGTATCAATTTCTTCCTATTTACATCAATAAAGGTCAGATCTTGTTGTTGGTTCCATATCTTGTATTATCTTGTATCTTCATTGCTGTCTTCAGATCTAAACTTAATTAACTAAACTATAAACCCTTAGGTTGAAACTTAAGAGGCCAACCTGCAAACAAACCTACACAAACAAGCAAGTCAATGGTCAGTTAGTGCTCCAAGCAAAAAAATAAAATTGGCTTGGGCACATTACATCGTGTCTCAGTTAAATGGAGTATATCGTGTCTATGATCCCACTCTTCATCGATGATTCCTTAGGGTACGTCTCTTAGAACTTTATTTTGATTATATTACTTATATTCATGTTCCTAGAGATCTAATCAACTATCTGATACATTGTCTAATCAAATATTAGATTGGAATATTGCTCACACATAAAAGTAAAAGAACACACATACACGCACATGTAAATACATTTGTACAAAATGTTTATCCATAAGGAAGAAATATGTATATATATATATATATAATAATGTGTCCAAAACAAAGATCATAAGTACAAAAGTGGGCCATAAAGCCTCAAATAGAGTTGTTATACATCACTCGGCTCAAGCCCTCACTGCATAATAGAGTACAAAATATGCCCTCAGCACATATGTGGTCCAATACTAACTATGGCCTAGGCCTGTTGACCCTAGTATAATGAACTACAGCATTCACAAGATGCTAGAACAACTGAACCCAAGTCTTGGGTACCCCTACAACATGTGGTTTCATGGTTGGGGGAAGATCCTCTATCTCTGCCATCGACACTACACAAGTGAGAGCTATCAAGTTCCTCTCTACTCGTCGCAATACTCTCTCAGCCTCTCCTGCTGGTGGTCCTCATGGAACTACTAGTCCTCCTATTTTTGTTGTTAGTCGGGCATCTACTTGAGGAGGAAACCTGGTTCGGGAAAAGTCAGTCGATCCCACTGGTCCAACATCTGCATATGACAAATCATTGAGTTAGTACTTTGACATTACCATAAAAAGGATAACATTTAAAAATTTAAAAATAAAATAACTTGAAAATGTGTTTACATATATCTCTGCACTCCTCATCAGGGGGCATGGGCATATCAGGATCCCTCGGGAAACTAATCCCTACATTAGGATAGTCCTCGATCTAAAGAATCTGACGGCCCACTAATCAAAAAAATTGTTGTCGAAGGCCTCATGTACTCTCCTTGCACCCTGTCGAGGTAACAAAGCTTCCCACCTGCATAATGTCAGAAAGGAGGCAATATGGCCTCATACTGTCTCCCTTGAGATAAGGCTTGGCACTCTCTCGGGCTCACTCAACTCTGTGTCTTCCCACTGTGTAAAGATATTGTAATGTATTTTGGCCATCAATTGCTCTTCTGACCTCACACATTAGGGGGAATCTCTTATAGTCCAAAATGTCTTATCTGTGCATACAAGACATTGGCATTCCCATTTTCACACTTTGTCAAAATACTGTTGAGGCTTCCTTTTAAAAAACCATTTTTTGGAGAGTGTACGTGCCCTGCCGAACGAACAGTCTGCGTACACACATGTTTTTCATGCTAGTTAGCTCGTGTACACACGCATAATTCATGCTAGATAGCATGCGTTTAACTCCAAAAGTTGTAAACAATATAAAATTGTGCGAAATTCGGCAGAGTTTAAGGGCTTTGGAGGGTTTCTTAGCCATTTTACCCCTTGTAGCCCGTCCCTAAACCAAATAACCTTCTTTTTCTCGTATTAAAAAGAGGTCTTGGGGTGTCATTTATGAACATAAGCAAGACAATAAGAAAACTCTGCCAAAATCCCTTCCCTTTCTTGGCCCGATATTTGCATCCCATTCAGAGTTTTAGCCTCAGCCTTCCCCTCCATCCTTTCTCCTTATGCAATTGATCCAAAATGGATCAAAAAAGGCCTAAAAAACAAAGTTCTCAGATTCGGACGAAACTAGCACCATTGCATAGGGCTTGTCATGTTGATTCCGGTAGTATATTCTTTTTCGAAAATGGACTTTGTATGGAAAATTTATCGCGATCTGAAAATTTTCCCAAACAGGGAAAAAATTCAAAGTCAACAGTCAGAGGCCATATTGTTGATATCAGCATGACAGGTCAGATGACACCAACATGATGATGTGGCAACACGAGGACGTGACAAGTATCATACATTTTTGGCATTTTCGGGTGTTGATGTGGCAGACACGTGGAATGTACGGATGTTGAGGTGGAAGTTTGTATAATGACGTGGCCCAGTAATAGTCCGACACATGGTAGTATGGATGACATCCTAGTAGTGATGTGGCGACAGGTGGCAGGCTCAAGGTTTGACATGTGGCATACGACACTGACTGAGCAAGCTGACTGGACAAGGTGATTGTGCATTGACTGTGTATGGGGTCAATCCAAAGGAGACATGTGGCCCAATCAATGGGCACCACGTGGCACCCCGGATAAGGCCAAAGAGACCTGGTCAAAAAAAAAAATTGCACTCCAATGGAATCGATCCCTAGACCTCTGAGCACACCAACGATCTACCACAATGTACGCTAAACGGTCAGGCTACCATGGTTCTTGTTGATACAAATGGCATGTATTTGTTTTAATTTGCAAGCGTCGGTGCGTAAAGATAAGCGCCTGGTCGGTGGGCCTAGGTTGTCGACCAAGGTGCTTTCCATGGGACCAGAGTTAGATGACCAAGGGCAGAAGACTAGAGACTAAGCGCCAGCAATCGGCCATATGGCATTGCCACATGACCAAGGCCCGAACAAAGGGGGCATGCATCCAAATTTGGGTTAAAAGTGGGTTTTTAACCTATAGTTTGGAGTTTTTAATGATTTTCAGCCTGATTTTAATGGGATTTTGCCCATTATTAGAGGATCTGGAGCCCGATTTGAGGCCAGATCTTGGGAGGAAGTTTGGATAGGATCACCAACCAAAATTCTATATAAACTAGGTGTTTTTGATAGTCCAAATAGGTTCAGATTATCATAATTATGCCAAGTTGTGGAATTTCAAGCATTTTTATGCAGGGAATCCATTGAGGAAGCGAGCTTTGGACGCCATTTCCAAGAGTTCTACTCCACCTTTTACAGTGACATCTGTTGTGTTGATTTCTTGAGACAGAGAAGAACATTGTTGTGTCAGTGAGAGAAAAAAAATGATGTAATTTTGATACATGTTTTAATCATTGAATATCAATGAGAAGCCTCACACTGAAGATAAAGGCCTGGAGACGTAGGCAAATTTGTGTCGAACTCCGTTATCAATCTTTGGGGTTATGGCTTGTTGTTCTTATAGTCTATTTTATGTTTAGATTTCTTTATTATGGCTACATAATTATTCCATTAAGCATCGTCTTCTTATCTTTAAATCCTAAATGGTAAAATAACTCTTGCATAAACTTAACATGAAAAATGTTAGATTTATTATAATTAAGTTTTATTTTTACTGAATTTGATTTCAAATCAAAGAGAATTTCCATGTGCTACATTAGATGTCAAATCAATTTGTCTCTTGTATCTTTATTCCAAAAACAATTTTATGGGGAAATCCAAGGGATGCTTTCACACGTTTGCGGATGGCATTACTAGTAACCAAACCAAAGATAATACACATGTGCTACATTAGATGTCAAATTCATTTATCCGTTTCATTTGGTATCATATATTATCACATTTTTTAATTCCAAGGACAATTTTGGAAGTGCTTTAAGAAACATGAAAAATGTTAGGTTTATTTTAATTAAGTTTTATTTTTGCTGAAATTGATTTCAAATCAAAGAGAATTTCCATGTGCTACATTAGATGTCAAAATAATTTGTCTCTTGTATCTTTATTCCAAAAACAATTTATGGGGAAATCCAAGGGATGCTTCCGCACGTTTGTGGATGGAATTACTAGTAACCAAACCAAAGAGAATATACATGTGCTACATTAGATGTCAAATTCATTTGTTCCTTTCATTTGGTATCATATATTATCACATTTTTTAATTCCAAGGACAATTTTATGGGGAAATCCAAGGGATGTTTCCCCACGTTTGTGGATGGCATTATTATTAACCTCATCTGGTACACTAAGTCGTGGCCCAACCAATATTAAATTGACATGATTTATATGATTTATATCCCTTGATAATACCAACTTCTCAACTTAATTATCAAATATATCTCCAAAGTTGAGCCTCATCGCAAGTCACGTTATACACATTATATTATTATTATTTTGGAAGTGCTTTAAGAAACATGAAAATGATAGGTCTATTATAATTAAATTTTATTTTTATTGAAAGTGGTTTCAAATCAAAGAGTAGCCGTGAACTACATTAGATGTCAAATTATTTTGTCCCTTGCATTTGATGTCACATATTATCACATTTTTTATTCTAAAGACAATTTTATGGGAAAATCCAAGGGATGCTTCCCCAAATTTATGGATGGCATCACTATTAAATTTGTGGGATAGTTGTATTGCACACTTGTTGGCACAAAAATAGTCAAATAACCAACAACATTGACAAAAACCAATTGAGCTAACCCCTTGAGATTAAATGTTTGGAAACATCTCATCCCACCTTAAAGCATTTAAGCAAGAGTGAGATTGATGGTACCTTGTCAACACCGATCAAACTACAAGGGACAAACATTTTACAAGTAGGATTTGAACCTAGGTACTAAGAATAACAAATTTTCCACTTAACCATCTAAACTTAACCCAACTCTTGACTATCTAAACTCAACTCATTTTACACATGCTCTAAACTCAACTCAACAAAGAAATGGATGTAAACATTGTACAATATGTTTGTAGCAAAAGTATTCAAAAGTATTGAATGTCTTTTTATAATAAAAATAACAATTTCATTAAATCTAAAATTATAATTGTGATAAAGATTTTCTAATCAAAATCCAAAAATATTGAATGTCTTTTTATAATAAAAATAACAATTTCATTAAATCTAAAATTATAATTGTGAAAAAGATTCTATGATCAAAATTCAATAATGACAAACTAGAAAATATCAAAATCTCTTCTTACAAAACTCAAAATTTATTTAAAAAATGATTATAAAAAATTACACCTAACCTTTGTAAGAATTTTAAAATTTTAAATAAAAATAATTTTATAATATTTATTATTCAAAATATTCAAAAATTCCTTTCTCACAATCTTAAATGAATATATCTCTTATTATATTTTTAATATTATTATAAAATCTTTAGTTGTTGAAATATTAAAAAAGTAAAGTTAAAACACACTCCAAAGTTGCACCATAAGCCAAATTTTCTTATGAAGAGCTTCTAGAAAAACTACAACGTTCGCAAGACACCAGAAAAACTGAGCCCAAGTCTTGGGTACCCCTACAACATGTGGCTGCATGGCCGGGGGAAGATCCTTTATCTCTGCCATTGACACTGCCCGAATGAGAGCTGTCAGGTTCCTCTCTACTCATTGTAGTACTCTCTCAACCTCTCCGGATATTGGTCTTCCTTCAACTACTAGTCCTCCTGTTACTGTTGGTCTGACATCTGCTTGAGGATGACGCCTAGTCTAGTTGAAGTCATTCAATCGGACTGGTCCAACATCTGCATATGACATATCATTGAGTTAGTACTTTGACATTACCATAAAACGGATAACATTTAAAAATTTTAAAAATAAAATAACTTTAAAATGTATTTACCTATCTCTCCTCGCTCCTCGCCAGGGGGCATGGGCATATCAGGATCCCTCAGGAAACTAATCCTTTCATAAGGATAGTCCTCGATCACAAGAATTTGACGGGCCCATCAGTCAATTTTTTTTTCAAAGGCCTCTTGTACTCTCCCCACACCTTGTCGAGGTAACAAAGTTTCCTACCTGCATAATACCAGAAAGGAGGCAATATGTCCTCGTACTGTCTCCCTCGGGATAATTCTTGGCACTCTCTCGAAAAAGAAAGCGCATAGTACGGTCTCGAACCCGAATTTCTTGTTCGTTCTTCTTCGACGGTCAGTCAATGGTTTTTTCATGTATGTGAGCATGGTAGTGCTCCAGTAAAAAATAGTGGCATCTATACATTGAGCTGCACAATGCATCTATGCACGTGAATCCTGATGAAGTGTTGTGGATATCGTAATTTGCCCAATCATATAGAGTACTATCTGAAGATTGAGGCTAATGATATTGTGAATTGGCACTTGAGATCCTACTTTCTCGGTCCCGGCCTCACAATACATCTCGATATAATCCTCTATGTTGTGTGGTCATGGAGGAAAGGTCCTCAATTTGACCAGTTCCCCCCTTCTGAAGAGGGTTGTTAAGAAGTAAATATCATCCATCGTTGGAGTCAGTGATTGGCCCTCTAGCATGAAGGCCTCTGCATCTGGATGCCAGTACTCTATCAACTGGTTCAGTAGCCTAGGTTGTGCCCTCATGAATGGACACTGAAAAAATTTCCACATACCACACTGCTTAAACATGGAAATGGTTTTATATGGATTTATGCAGGAACACAATAAAATACAAAAATACACATAAACGCAGAGATGCAGCGGAAATAAATCTTCATTTCATTAACAACAAATGACTGAAATATGCTTACAGACAGAATGGAAATAAAATAGCTAGGGCGATGGTAGCTTATCTCTGAGAAGAGATGTGGTGGCTATTGGCCTCTGAACTCCATGTTACAATGAGTCTTGAAGGCCTATATATTATTTAGAAACAATGGAAAACCCTAAACATCCAAAAAACCTAACCCTAGGAGATGAAACGCCAGAATATGGGCCCCATCGGGATAAATTGGTACATCAATTTCCCGGGGTCGTAACTTTGGCATACTATCTCCGTTTGACGCACATGATACATCGTTAGAAATATCTATATGAGGACTACACTTCTATAGAAAATATTGAGCCCAAAAAGGACTCATATGTGTTGAATCATTTTATGCCAAAAAACGTTGTTTAGGGCCTCAAAACGGCTTCGGAAGTTCAGGACACAAAAAACAGCTAAAAATAGTAAATTGTGCTACAATTAAGGAAACTAAAAAACTGAAAGAAACAATGGTTTGGGTCCAAGTGGAATAGGTGGGTGGCCACCAATATCCACCTGGATCATTCCTCCCCCCTTAGGAAGCAATGGTCCCCATTGCGTTGAGTTCCTCCATGAGATGAGGAAAATTTTGTTGACCTTGCTCCCTGGTGAGCCACTTGCCCTAGTGAAGAAGTTGGTCTGCTTTGACAACTAGATATAGCTGGATCCTCTGCTGGCGGGTGTTATTGATCTCTGTGTCCACAATCCAATCATTGTGGCTTGTTCCATGCAATCTGGGTTTAACTCTATTGGTGTGAGTTGTCCTGCCATGTCGGATGTGTCCAATAGAGGTGGAAAGTAGGGCCGAAGGCTGTCCACATTGAAAATTGGGTGCAGACCAAGGAATGGTGGAATATTGAGCTCAAAGGAATTGTCCCCTACAGGATTGGTGATGGTGTATGGGCCATATCAGAGCGGGCGAATCTTTCGGTAGGGTCCAGCGAGGTGCTCCTTTTGCAAATGTAGCCACACTTTGTCGCCCACCTGGAAATTGTGTGGCACCTGATGTTGATCATGTCCCTGCTTGTACTTAGCATTGGCTCTATCCAAGATGTCATGAACCTGTTGGCGGATGTGTTGAATGTTCTCAATGAATTTGTTTTCCTTGTCAGTCTCAGACTGGACATGGGATGAATATGTTGGAGTAGCCACAAATGGCATGGCTATGTCAATGGGACATAGTGGTTGGAACCCCAAGCCCACCTGAAAGGGGTTATGGCTAGTTGAGATATGGAGAGACCAGTTTTAGTTGTGTTGTACATAGGGGAGGCTCTCATCCCATGTGTGTGGATGCTTCTAGTTGTACATGCACAAAATGTGTATGATCATCTAGTTGACGACCTCTGTCTGGCCATCAATTTGCGGATGGAAAGTTGTGGACTTGGTGAGCTTGCTGTCTAGCATCGACCAGAGGCTGGACCAAAATGTATTGAGGAACTTGATGTCTCGATCTGAGATGATAGACTGTTGGATCCCAAAGTGTACCCACACTCATTCAAAGAAGATTTTAGCAGTGGCTTCTGCTGTGATATTCTTCTTGCAGGCCATCATAATGGACATCTTCAAGAATCTGTCGACGACCACAAAAACACAGTGATTTCCATGCTTAGTAGAAGGAAGGCCTGACATGTAATCCATGGATATGGATTCCCAAGGTCGACTAGGGGTAGGTAGCGAAGTATAGAAGCCTTGCTTCTTGATGGTCGGTTTGGCAATGGCGCAAGCAGTGCAGGACTTGATGTACTTCCTGACATCCTGTCAAAGGTTCAGCCAATAGAAATACATTTGTAGTACTGCCACGGTTTTATCGAACCCGAAATGTCCAGTGACTCGACTATAGTGCACCTCCCAAATCATCTTGGCACGCTCGCTTGAAGGAACACAAAGGTGTCCCAGGTGACATAGAAGGGCATCCTGGAGGTGAAATGTTAAGCCCTAATATTGGCTCATTACCCCTTAATTGGGGCATATTAGATTAGTAATGTTATTTTATTTATGTCGGATTTAGGCCATTAGTTGTAATTATACCTCCT
>ML835167.1:29957-41005 GCA_009831015.1 Picea engelmannii
GCCCCCTCGAAGAGGCTTATTATTTGAAATTCTCTCTTTTTCAAGGCGTTGAGTACTTTTTCTGAAGATTTTCTATGCTATATTGATATTTTGTTCTTAACATGAAAATTAGGAACTTGCTTACCCTCCAAGAGCGTATTGTATGTGTGGCCGAATTATGGATCACTTTTGTAGAGAAGTGGCCAATGGGAAGTCTCGTGCCCACACGAGTTGGGCACCGTGGTTAGTATCATGATAGGTGGTCGGCTGAGGTAGTCTGCAACATTATTGGTGCTTCCTTTCTTGTACTTAATGTTCAAATTAAATTGTTGCGGGTATGTGGACCACTTCTGATGGCGATTGTAATGTTCCCGACCATCAACCCCATGGTCGGGCCAACATTACTACGTGGAAAAACACTACTGTAACATATTATGCATTCTTATGAAATACAATTTCTTAATTACAGTTAAACACAATGTAAGCACATTAATACCATTAGCATACATAATCCATGACATTAACAATAATTCATGAATACAGCAGAATACATGTAAACATTGCTAGAATCATAGACATGCATATTTAATTGAAGTTATATGCATGTATATACTTATCTTTTAGACTGGATGTAATTCACCAACTGTGTGTAGACCTCCCACGAACCTCCCAGCCTTAGATCGCGTTGCTCATCACTCTCAGCAGTAGGTCACCCCTGATCTAGGACTAAGCTCCACCGGGTAGGTATTCCTAAGCTAGGCAGGGAATATAGGAATACACACAGTCACAGGAGAAGGATTCTCTCCCATGAGCCACTTATTCCCACTACCCATAGACTCTCATTCCCCACATGTCTGTCCCACCCCAGGAGTATACACCTTCACTATCACTAAGACAGTCCATCGGTTGCTAACCTCCCTTCCCTTGGGCTTCAGCAATAGACCGGACCGGAAGTCTCCAAGCTTTGTGGCAACTACAGGACTCCTTCCAGGAGTTCTCACTTCCTCCGCGCACTCTCTCACCTGGAGAGAGTTGCTCACAGACTGGGTAACCTACCTCTTCAACAACAATCACCTCCCTCACACTGGTCAGCAAGCAACATGCAATCCAGCACTACATGGCCACAACAGTCAATTGGGAAAATGGGTATGGACACCTGAAATAGAAATGATCAACGCTAAAGCATAGCGCGGCTCTGCGATTACAGGATGCGTTAAGCTTTCCGGCAAGCAATACAGGATGCACGGCTCGACAATTACGGAAAATTCAGTTCTCCCAACTAGCAATAAGGAACAGACTCGCCTCTCTGGTTTCAAATATGCGTAAGGTGTACAGAGGTTCAATCACATAGACCAAACGCGTACAGATGGAGGATGGAGGAATTGGAAGGTCGAACCCCAGATTCAGGTGATGGTTGGAGGAATGCCCACCCAACTCCTACGCAACAATCAACAGAATGGAAAGAGAACCCCCAACATGGCTCATTCCTAGGTTAAATCGCATGTGCCTGGGTTGACACATGTCTTCCATGAAGCTGCATGCGTCCCTCCCCAGGAACTTAGGACAAAACATAGATTTCACATGGCTTTTGGGATAATATTAAAATATCATTCCCAAGGACTTAAGCCCCTAGGCTCCACACTTAGCCTCTATTTCCAACCTTCCAACCCCCAATCCCTTACCCAGGTTTTGTGGAATCGTAGTCCCCCATCACTCATTCATCGTGGTCGGTCCACACGCAAAGATGTTTTGTATTAATACTGTGCATAATTACATGTACAAAAATCAGGCTCCTGGCCTTCAACACTTAGGCTCCCTGGCCTAATAACACATAAGCCCACTAGCTTATATAACTTGGCTCACCAGCCTTATAAACTTGAATTACAGTTCATAAACAAGATTTATACTTCATAGACATGATTTACAACAGAGCTCAACCTTGGGGACATTACAATCCGCTCCCCTTATTTTTGCACTATCCTTAGTGCAACTTTACACTGCATCTGCAAGCATTTCAAAATTTTCAAAAAGATGTGGGTACTTTGCCCGCATAACATCTTCATGCTCCCATGTCGCATCCTCAGGAATGTACCAAGTCCACTCAACCTTTACAAGCCCTATGGCTCGATTGCGAAGCTGTTTGTTTTTCCTGTCCAATATGCGCACAGGATGCACTTGCAGGACACCTTCTTGCTCCACCTGGATCACATTCCAATCAATAACATGATTAGCATCAGGCATATACTTTTTAAGAAATGAAACATGAAACACATTATGTACAGTCATGGATGCAGTTAATGCAAGCATATATGCAACTGCCCCAATACTTTCCAGGATTTCAAATGGCCCACAAAATCTGGCTGCCAACTTGGCGCAACTTCCCAGCTTTAGAGAACTCCTGTTAGATTTCACTTTCAGGAAAACATGATCACCCACTTTGAACTCTTTGTGGATTCTGTTCTTATCAACATAACTTTTCTACATGTCCTGGGCAGCTTTCAAATTCTGCTTAATTTTTATCATTTGGTCCTCCATCTCCTTGAGCAACTCTGGCCCAACTACTGTTCTATCAGCTGGATTATCCCAGCTCACTGGAGTATTGCACTTTCTCCCATAAAGTGCTTCAAATGGGCTCATCTTCAATGATGCATGATACCCATTGTTGTAGGTGAATTCTACCAAGTGTAGGTAGTCTTCCCATCTTGATGGTTTGTCCATCACATACATTCTCAGCATGTCTTCTATTACTCCGTTCACCCTCTCTATCTATCCATCAGACTCGGGATGATAAGTTGTACTAAAGTTCAGATTCGTTCTGAATCCTTTGAACAATCCTTTCCAGAAATTCGAGGTGAATTTCGGGTCTCTGTCTGACACAATCGTTTTAGGAATTTTGTGCAATCGTGCCACTTCCTTTATGAAAATATCAGCAACATTTGTTGCCTTGTGAGTAGTTTTCAGTGGAATAAAATGGGTATCTTTTGTAAGCTTGTCCACCACCACCATGATCGAATCATGTAGCTTGCCTGTTCAGGGCAATCCAGTAATAAAATCCATCATTACTACTTCCCACTTCCACTCAGGAATGGGTAAAGGTTGCAGCAACCCTGCTGGGTGCCTATGCTCAGCTTTAACTTTCTGGCACTCCATACATCTAGCGATGTATTCAGCGATCTCTCTCTTCATACCAAGTCAAAAGTAATGGCTCTTGACCACTACTACTATTTTCTTATATCTAGGGTGCTATGCATCAGGCACATTATGCATCTCCTGCAAAATCATCTGTTTCAAGAACTGGACATTGGGTACAAAAATTTTGTTCTTGTACAGCAGTATTCCATCTGTTTCCAATTTATAAATTTCCATCTTATGTGGCATCTTACCCTACTGTAGCTTGGCTACCAATTCTCGGTATTGCAGATCTGCATTTGCAGCCTCCGGAATTATGCTTTTAATATCAGTCTAATACATGCTAATGGTTGTAGCATGTAATTCATGCACCCTCCTGCTGAGTGCATCAACCACTTTATTCTCCTTTCCTTTGATATGCTTGATCCCAAAGTCATACTCACACAGAAATTCCAGCCGTCTACTTTGTCTAGCGTTTAAGGTTGGTTGATCAAACAAACATTTCAGACCATTATGGTGTGTTCTGAGCTCAAACCTCCTTCCCATGATGTAATGCCTCCATTTCTTTAGAGCATGAACTATGGTTTCCAACTCCAAGTCATGGGTTGCATAGTTTTTCTCGTGCTCTTTTAATTTCCTGGACTCATAACAGATTAGAAATTCGTTCTGACTAAGGACCCCTCCCAATCCTTCTTTGAATGCATCAGTGCATACTATGAAATCTGCATTTGGATCTACAATCCTTAGGATTGGAGCACTGGTTAATAGTTGTTGTTACACATCAAAAATACTCACTTTGATAGTGTCGCAAGTGTCGTCATTATAAGTGTCGCATTTTGCTTACAAGTGTCGCAAGTGTCAAGGAAGCATACTGCCATGATGCCTATGTCGTGCCTGTAAACGACATGAGAAGGACACTTGAAACACCTCAAACATTTGATTTGGAAGAGAAGAAATGAGTCAGCAGGCTTATAAACCTTTTGCCATCTGAAAGCACCCTAAAAGCTGAGTTTTGGAGGAGAGTGCTCCCCTATACCTCTTTTGGGATCGCTAGCGCTCCCCCTTACACTGTCTGGGAGCGTTATAAAGCTCCTTTGGCCCTTTTGAGGGAGAATTGGTGTCTTTAGGAGCGTTGGCACCCCCCTTAAGCCTACTGAGGAGCGCTACAACGCTCTGATGGCCCTTTTGAGGGAGCGCTACCTATTTTAGGCAGCAGTTGAGTTGTTGAGATGAATGGGGGAATGATCATTTGATTCTTGGAGGGCACTTGGATTCGAATCCCTAGTCCATCCATGATCTTAGGGCAGATCCTCAACTGAAGGAGGAAAATCCTCACCTTCCCCAAGGATATCTCAAGTTGTTAAGTCTCTCCAAAGCTATATAAGCAAGCTTTCTAATGGTGAAAAGGGGACAAGAAAAGAGAGAATCACACCAAACTTATGATCTCATAAGTGGTGTTGGAACAGAGATATTTTGGAAGCAAGAGACCTATGATCTCATAGGGAGAAATTGGTGAAGCTATCATCATTCGGATCGTGGATATTTTGAGTAAGGGTTAGACAAGGAGGACTTGACGAAACTGCTGCAATTCATCTATGGTTGTAAGCAATGTTTTGTCCTCATTAATATAATTTGCTTGGCCTGTTTCTTTCTAATTCATGTTCAATCTCACATGAATTTGTATCTTTAGTAGATAGATCTATTTCAGACTAATCTTGATAGAGTAGGAAGTAGTCGTACTTTGTTTGTCTGCAGGGCTTATCGAGGAGCAAAAGATTGGAGCTCAACTCGGAGCGTGTAGGGACAAACACTAGTAAAGGGTACTTATGTTCTCCTTCCTCCTCATGCATTAGTTTGTATAAATCTGAAAGGAAGTCAGTGTCCACATTAAGCGTCTTTTGTCTTAAGATTTAAGAGTCTAGCTCTCAAGAGGAGATCTACCTGTCCGCAGGGAGATTTTCCTTCAACAGAAACTAGCAACTCCGCTGGGGAGGAATCAAAACTTTCTTAGTTTTGTTTTTCCTAATAGGCCTTGTCTTACCCTTTGAGTTTTTAGGCCTTGTTCACCCCTTCATATCTGATTTCACTTGCTGATTGATTCTTTACCCCATCACACTTAGCCTGATTGTCAAAATTTGACTGAATTTTGGGTTTTTTAGACTTTTTTCTGAGCTTTAGGACTCCAGCGCTCCCCTGCCTTGTTAGTAGAGTGCCAATGCTCCCTTAATCTGTTGGAAAGAGATTTATAATGCTCTAGTGGCCCTTATACCAGAGCGCCAGCCCTTTTTTTCCCAAAATCTCTTCAAAAATTGCAATTTTTGGAGGTCTAAACCCTGTTTTTTCACTTGTTGAGTTGCTTTAAGATTCATGATTATTCCTTTGACCTTTGACATGCTTCCTCCTAAGAAGTAAACACCTTATTGTTCATATTTTATGCCCTTCTCCCTTATTTTTTGAGTTTTTGCTGTTGAGAGCTTGAAATCAACCCGTTGTTTCTTCTCTCCTATCCGACTGAGCGGGAACTCTAGTGAAGGACATTAGGAGTCTCTGGGACTCTTCTCATTTGGTTCTTTGAGTTCATCTGATCCATGTTCTTTCTCCTTCCTTTTGATTTTTTGATTTTATTTCTCTTGTTTGATTGCAAAAGGGTGTGTTGTTTGTGCGAAATCTGCGTTTTCTTGTCCGAATCTCCTTGATCTGAAAGGGTAGTTGGCAGGAAAAGTTTTTCATTGAACTGATCATCATTCGCATGAAAACGAAAAAAGTACATATTAATAATTAGTTTGCATATTAGTTTTCATTTCTGAAATGTTGTAGCATCATATTGGACTTGATTGAGAACAAAATTGATTGAGGGCATTCCTTATCAAGTGTTTGATAGTGAAAACGACTCTTCCTCTTTCCCTTAAATAGGTATTCATTGAAAAGTAATGATTGCTTATCATATTTCATGCATATTTTTGGGAATTGAGTCACCATTCCATCAGTTTCACTTTCGTACACCCTCTGAGTAAACAACAACCATTAAAATCAACGCTTAACTAAAATTTATCAGACTTTTTACATCTTTGTTAGCAAACCTACATTAGTTTAAGGTGTAGGGATTTGGAATAGGTTGAAAGGATAACTTTCCAAAGATATCAAACAAACTTAGTATCTTGCGGTAGGGAGATTCAAATCCAATTGTCGTATTAGTCTGCCTGGGATCCCCCTCTGACACAGGGGTTACGCACGAGGTCGCATTCGGGTGAGTTACGGAGATTTTCCCTCCGTGGTTCAACTGTTTGTAGTGGTCAGATCATATATTGGGGATCACTGGAAGGTATACCCACGATTATGTGTGGGAGCCTTTTGGGTTGATTTCGGACTTGTTATCTTGCCCATACGTTCCGACTGGACTGTCGACTGTACCCTCCTAGGGGTTGACTACGAGTTGGTGACCTTAGTAGCCACAATCTTTAGGGTCTCACACAAGGTGAGGGTGCAGGGAAATATCACTGTACCTGGAACAGACGTTGGTCAAACTCACTCGGGCTCCTTGGAGGGTAAATCCACAATTACTGCGTGGAAGCTTGCACCAAGGCGTAAGTCCGTTAAGAAGGTCGCCTCATTTGGATCATGGATCTTTTGAGTAAGGGTTAGACAAGGAGGACTTGATCAAACTATTGCAATTCATCTATGGTTGTAAGCAATGTTTTGTCCTCATTAATATAATTTGCTTGGCCTGTTTCTTTCTAATTCATGTTCAATCTCACATGAATTTGTCTCTTTAGTAGACAGATCTATTTCGGAGTAATCTTGATAGAGTAGGAAGTAGTCGTACTTTGTTTGTCTACAGGGCTTATCGAGGAGTGAAAGATTGGAGCTCAACTCGGAGCGTGCAGGGACAAACACTGGTAAAAGGTACTTATGTTCTCCTTCCTCCTCATGCATTAGTTTGTATAGATCTAAAAGGAAGTCAGTGTCCACATTAAGCATCTTCTTTCTTAAGAGTTAAGAGTCTATCTCTCAAGAGGAGATCTACCTGTCAACAGGGAGATTTTCCTTCAACATCTGCTTCAATCGCTGGAAACTTTCCTCGCATCCCTCTATACAGTGAAATTGCTTCCCCTTTCTTTGCAAGGAAGTGATAGGGTGAGCTATCTTGGAAAATCCTGCGATGAAGCTTCTATAATAACTAGCCAATCCCATGAAGGATCTAACTTTTGTTACGTTCCTTGGTGCTGACCATTCTCTAATGGCTTCAATATTCTCAGGGTCTACTATTATCCCATCCTTCGAGATAATATGTCCCAAGTAATGGATCCGCTCCTAATAAAAGGAGCACTTGCTCAGCTTGGCATATAGTTGGTGCTCTCTTAGCACCTGCAACACCATCCTCATATGTTGTTCGTGTTCTTCTTCGGTCCTGGAATACACCAGAATGTCATCCAGGAAGACGATGACAAACTTGTCTAGATAGTCCCTGAATACTCAATTCATCAAGCTCATAAAAAAAACGGGTGCATTTGACAGTCCAAACGGCACAACTGTGAACTCGTAATGACCATACCTTGTTCTAAAGGCGGTCTTTTTGATGTCTTCATATTTTATTCTTACTTGGTGATATCCCGATCTTAGATCTATTTTCGAAAAGATCTTTGCATCCTTCAACTGATCGAAAAGATCATCAATCCTCGGTAGAGGATACTTGTTCTTCATCGTTACTTTGTTCAATTGCCTAAAACCGATGCACAATCTCAGCGTTCCATCCTTCTTCTTTATGAACAAGACCGAGGCACCCGAAGGTGACACGCTTGGGCGTATATACCCCTTCTTCAGAAGTTCTTCAAGATGCAGCTGTAACTCTTTTAGTTCTGGCGCACTCATCATGTACGGAGCCTTTGACATTGGACTTGCTCCAGGCATCAAGTTCACAGAGAAATCAATATCCCTTTTCGGAGGTAGTCCAAGTACTTCTTGGAATACATATTCGAACTCTTTAAGTACCTCATGATCCTCAATACTTGACACCTTATCCTTAGGTGTTTCCCCCACATGGGCTGCAAATAATTGACATCCTTTTCTGTAGCACTTCTTCAGATGCATTGTTGAGATTTCTCTAACAGTAACAGCTCTAGGAATTCCTTGGACGGCTCTCTAATTCCCTTATTCATATAAGTAAGTGAATGCCTTGTTCTGACAGCCCAAGATGGCATGGTGCTAGTCCAACTAGTCCATCCCAATTAGACAGTCATAAGAGCCTAATGGCAGAATCTTCAAATCGGCCTTTGTGCTCAGTCCATTCATGTCTACAAGACAGGACTTGACTAACTCCGTGACTTTCCTCTTGGTTCCTTTATCTAGTTGCACTAACCAAGACTTTTTATGTTTGCTTCTTATCAAATGCAAACTTTCTACCACTCTAGGGTCTATATAACTATGGCTAGCCCCTGAATCAACTAAAATAGTAAATGGTTCATTTTTTATCATACCTTCTACTTCAATCATGTGCGACTGATACTCAGCTTGCTTGTTGTCCAGGGCTGCGTAGATCCTTGGAATTATACAGCCCATGTCCTCCATTGTTTCATCCTGGTGAACATTGTGGAGAACTCTTACTTTATCATTTCTGTGGGGGCAATCCCTGTACCTATGGTTTTCTTTACAACCCCAACATTCCATAGGTGGTGGCCTTGACATTTTCCCACCCACTTCAACCTTCCTGGGCTCTCTAAGAGACAGTTGTCCTTGAGGACTATTTCTGAAAAAGGGTGGTTTATTTCCCTTCTACCTCTGTTCTTTCTTAAACTTTTTCTGGTCATCCCAAGCCTTCCGAAACGTAAGCTTTTCTCTGTGTTGTTCAAATAAGCACTTCACTTGTCTTATCATTTCTTCCATAGTCTTTGGGTCATCATACTAAATATTATCCCCAACACGAGGCGGTAATCCACTCAGGTACCTATGAATCTTGACAGACTCATCTTTGATGAACGGAACATAATTCAGTAATTCCAAAAAGTTTCGTTCATACTCATCAATGGTCTGGTTGTCCAGCTTGAGTTCAAAGAACTCTTTCATATTTTTGTCATAATATATTTTAGTTAAGTATTTCCTCTCGAAATACCTCTTGAATTATTTCCATGTGATGTCCCTTTCCCTGATGTGTTGCACCTGCACAAGTTGATCCCACCACATGGATGCCTTTCCCTTCAATTGATACATGGAAATCTTGCCCTCTGCATGAGAGGAATAATTCTGCAGTTGAAAGTATTTCCTCATACCAAGCAACCAAGTTTCAGCATCTTCCTCCTTCTTATGTTCTCCATTGAACATTGGAGGCTTGATCTTTTTCATTTCCCCTTTCAATTCATCCATCCCATATCTCATGTCCTTTCTGGTAGGAGATGGGCTTGAACTACTGTGTGCTTCCCTACTGGAATGCTTTGGGGAGCAACGACGATGTCTACTGACACTAATTGATCTTCTTTTCCTCTCAGGGGTCCTGCGACTCTCTGTCTTGGTTGAGTCACTCTCCTTTTCCAATTTCTTTTCTATTCTTTCCAGACTCTTCAACATCCTTAAGTTGAATTCACCCTGCTTATCCCTGAATTTAATGAGCGTTCGGCTATCATCTCAGCGAGCCTAGGCATCTTTCTGCAATCTTTCAATGATTTTCATCATATGTCCTTCCTTATCCATCTCTTTTCCTTTCCCATTAGATTTTGACCCTTTGACTCCTAAGTTGGCATTCCTTCCTTCTCTTTCGTTCTCTGAATTGGAGGCAATCCACACCTCTTCCATTCTCTACTCTCAACAACAACCCTATTCGGTTCTAGCACTTGCTAAGCTTCTGCAAACACACGTGCAGACAACATGGATTTGTCAGGTCGTCATTCTTAGAAAATTCCCCACATTCAAAACCATTCTGATTTAAGAAAATGCTTCGAATTCAAAAAAATTCTGAGTTCTTCTCGGCTCTATAATTTTCGGGTGATAGCTCCCTCTTTCTTAGCCCCTACCCTCATAACCAAAGGTCGTGACCAAATGCTATACTACTAGGTGCTACTCGGGATTTCGACCTTTGAAGAGTTTAAGGTACACACATTATCTCCCGGAGTTTTGATTTACTGAATTCATGTAAATCGAGTGGATCGATGGTCCACGTTTACCCAACATCCAACTGTTAAAAATCCACTACAGTTCTTCCATCTTCGAAGATTTTGGGACTTCGGAACTTCGGGTTTCGGGGTTTCTGTAACCGGGAGTTCGAAATGCAGTGACCCAAACCATTCGTCACTCCATTCCTCAAACTCCGATACACAAGTTCTTGTACAAGATCCAACGATCCTTGATGATTTGGATCCAACGGTCCAGATCTTTTCAGATTTTCGTGAACCGGGAGTTCACAATGCAGCGACTCCAAATCTCTTGTCACTTCAATCCCCGAATTCCAATATGGGAATTCATGTATGAGATCAACTATTGTGATCCTCCCCTGATCCGACGGTCCAGATCTCTCCTAATATTACACCTGTCAAAGCTCTTCATCCCTAACTTCCTTGCTATTTGGCTAGATCCGACGGCTCACAGGATTTCGACACTTCTTCCTGAAAGTGTTGCACCATCCGATTCTACCCTTGTTAATCTCTTTCGTAATTCAGGACTTGGAGTGACCAAGAATTTGGCCTGCGCTACAAGTTCACAATCCCTGAATTCACGAAATGATCCAACGGTCCTGATTCCCCACGATATGACGACTCAGATCCCATCGGCATTTCGCGTATCGGGATTTCGTGTGTCACGAGGTCGAAATATTTTCCACCTTCGTCCTCCCTATTCCGGAAATTTCGATTTCTTCTTGGACAATTAACGATCTAGATCTCTCTTAGATCGATGGTTGTGATCCAATCATGAATTCACGTTTCGTGAATTCTCACGAACTCACCCTTAGACCATTT
>ML835167.1:41066-56535 GCA_009831015.1 Picea engelmannii
TTCGTCCTCCCTATTCCGGAAATTTCGATTTCTTCTTGGACAATTAACGATCTAGATCTCTCTTAGATCGATGGTTGTGATCCAATCATGAATTCACGTTTCGTGAATTCTCACGAACTCACCCTTAGACCATTTCAAGTCATGATTCAGCGAAAGGTTGATCGCTCTCCACGTGTCCTTTCCGATGGACGGTCCTGACGAATTCGGGATTTCACGTATCGCGATTTCCACACTCTTGTGCAACTCCAAATGGTTTTAAACCTTGTTCACGTTCTCCATATTTCAGGGTTGTGAGGTTTCTCCTTTCCTCCTGAACAGATTATATGGCTCCAACACTTCTGTTGTGGATTTCCCTCTCTCCCTGTGGCCATATACCACACGGATTGCATTTTTATAATACCACTACACCTCATGAGCTTTGTAACATGGTCAAGTAGTCCGTTGACACTCAGAAACATTCTGAGGTCTAAAATTAGTCCTCCAGACATGATTTCTTCTCAAAACCTCAGTCCAAAGACCACTTATCTGGCTCATCTAGGCTCATCGTTGAAACTAGGCTCTGATACCATACTGTAACGTTCTCGACCATCAACCCCATGGTCGGGCCAACATTATTATGTGGAAAAACACTATTGTAACATATTATGCATTCTTATGAAGTACAATTGCATAATTACAGTTAAACACAGTGTAAGCACATTAATACCATTAGCATACATAATCCACGGCATTAACAATAATTCACGAATACAGGGGAATACATGTAAACATTGCAAGAATCACAGACATGCATATTTAATTGAAATTATACGCATGTATATACTTATCTTTTAGAGTGGACATAATTCGCCAACTGCGTGTAGACCTCCCACGAACCACCCAGCCTTAGACCGCGCTGCTCATCACTCTCAGTAGTAGGTCACCCCCGAGCTTGGACTAAGCTCCACCGGGTAGGGATTCCTAGGCTAGGGAGGGAATACAAGAAGACACACAGTCAAAGGAGAAGAATTCTCTCCTGGGAGCCACTTATGCCCACTGCCCACAGACTCTCATTCCCCACATGTTTGTTCCACCCAAGGAGTATACACTTTCATTGTCACCAAGATAGTCCATCGGTTGCTAACCTCCCTTCCCTAGGGCTTCAGCAACAGACCGGACCAGAAGTCTCTGAGCTCTGTGGCCACTACAGGACTCCTTCCAGGAGTTCTCACTTCCTCCGCGCACTCTCTCACCCGGAGAGAGTCGCTCACAGACTCGGTAACCTGCCTCTTCAACAATAATCACCTCCCTCACACTGGCCAGCAAGCCACACGCAGTCCAGCACTGTGTGTCCACAACAGTCAATTGGGAAAATGGGTATGGACACCCGAAACAGAAATGATCAGTGCTA
Organism: Picea engelmannii; assembly: GCA_009831015.1. Lineage (NCBI taxonomy): Eukaryota > Viridiplantae > Streptophyta > Pinopsida > Pinales > Pinaceae > Picea > Picea engelmannii. The sequence goes on from ML835167.1 coordinate 42,457, forward strand.
AATCATATCACATCTCTATGATTACAGGATGCATTAACATTTTCGACAAGCAACACGGGACGCATGGCTCAATGGAACATTCGGTTCTCCCAACCAGCAATAAGGATCAGACTTGCCTCTCTGGTTTCAGAGATGCATAAGGTGTACAAAGGTTCAATCACAGAGGCCAAACGTGTACAAATGGAGGATGGAGGAATTGGAAGGTCGAACCCTGGATTCAGGTGACGGTTGGAGGAATGCCCATCCAAATCCTACGCAACAGTCAATGGAATGGAAAGAGAACCCCCAACACGGCTCATTTCCTAGGTTAAATCACATGCGCCTGGGTCGACACATGTCACCCATGAAGCTACATGCGTCCCTCCCCAGGAACTTAGGACAAAACATAGATTTCACATGGCTTTTGGGATAATATTAAAATATTATTCCCAAGGACTTAAGCCCCTAGGCTCCACACTTAGCCTCTCTTTTCAACCTTCTAGCCACCAATCCCTTACCCAAGTTTTGTGGAATCTTATTCCCCCATCACTCATTCATCATGGTCAGTCCACATGCAAAGATGTTTTGTATTAATACTGTGCATAATTACATGTACAAAAATTAGGCTCCTGGCCTTCAACACTTAGGTTCCCTGGCCTAATAACACATAAGCCCAATAGCTTATATAACTTGGCTCACCGGCCTTATAAACTTGAATTACAGTTCATAAACAAGATTTATACTTCATAGACATGATTTACAACAGGGCTCGACCTTGGGGACATTACAATCCCCTCCCCTTATTTTTGCACTGTCCTTAGTGCAACTTTACACTGCATCTACAAGCTTTTCAAAAAGATGCAAGTACTCTACCCGCATAGCATCTTCATTCTCCCATGTCACATCCTCAGGACCGTACCAGGTCCACTGGACCTTTACAAGCCCTATGGCTCAATTCCGGAGCTGTTTGTTTTTCCTGTCCAATATGCGCACAGGATGCACTTGCAGGACACCTTCTTGCTCCACCTGGATCACATTCCAATCAATTACATGATTAGCCTCAGGCATATACTTTTTAAGAAATGAAACATGAAACACATTATGTACAGTCATGGATGTAGGTAATGCAAGCATATATGCAACTGGCCCAATCCTTTCCAGGATTTCAAATGGCCCACAAAATCTGGCTACCAACTTGGCACAACTTCCCAGCTTCAGGGAACTCCTGTTAGCTTTCACTTTCAGGAAAACATGATCACCCACTTTGAACTCTCTGTGGGTTTTTTTCTTATCAGCATAACTTTTCTACCTGTCCTTGGCAGCTTTCAAATTCTTCTTAATTTTTATCATTTGGTCCTCCATCTCCTTGAGCAACTCTAGCCCAACTACTGTTCTATCAGCTGGATTATCCCATCTCACTGGAGTATTGCACTTTCTTCCATAAAGTGCTTCAAATGGGCTCATCTTCAACGATGCATGATACCCATTGTTGTAGGTGAATTCTACCAACTGTAGGTAGTCTTCCCATCTTGATGGTTTGTCGATCACATACATTCTCAGTATGTCTTCTATTACTTTGTTCACCCTCTATGTCTGTCCATCAGACTCAAGATGATAAGATGTACTAAAGTTCAGATTTGTTCTGAATCCTTTTAACAATCCTTTCCAAAAATTCGAGGTGAATTTCGGGTCTCTGTCGGACACAATCGTTTTAGGAATTCCGTGCAATCGTGCCACTTCCTTTATGAAAATATCAGCAACATATGTTTCCTTGTGAGTAGTTTTCAGTGGAATAAAATGGGCATCTTTTGTAAGCTTGTCCACCACCACCATGATTGAATCATGCATCTTGATTGTTCGGGGCAATCCCATAATAAAATCCATCGCTACTACTTCCCACTTCCACTCAGGAATGAGTAAAGGTTGCAGCAACCCTCCTGGGTGCCTATGCTCATCTTTAACTTTCTGACTCCAAATCTCTTGTCACTTCAATCCCCGAATTCCAATATGGGAATTCATGTATGAGATCAACGGCTGTGAGCCTTCCCTGATCCGACGGTCCAGATCTCTCCTAAGCTTACACCTGTCAAATCTCTTCAGCCCTAACTTCCTCACTAGTTGGTTGGATCCGACGACTCACGGGATTTCGGCACTTCTTCCTGGAAGCGTTGCACCGTCTGATTCTACCCTTGTTAATCTCTTTCGCGATTCGGGACTTGGAGTGCCCAAGAATTTGGCCTGCGCTCCAAGTTCACAATCCCTGAATTCACAAAATGATCCAACAGTTCTGATTCCCCACAATTTGACGACTCAGATCTGATCGTCATTTCGTGTATCGGGATTTCGTGTGTCACGAGGTCGAAATATTTTCCACCTTCGTCCTCCCTATTTCTGAAATGTCAATTTCTTCCTGGACAATTAACGGTCTAGATCTCTCTTAGATCGACGGTTGTGATCCAATCATGAATTTACGTTTCATGAATTCTCATGAACTCACCCTTAGACCATTTCAAGTCACACGTCAGTGAAAGGCTGATCACTCTCCATGCGTCCTTTCCGATGGACGGTCCTGACGAATTTGGGATTTCACGTATCGCGATTTCCACACTCCTGTGCAACTCCAAAGGTTTTCAAACCTTGTGCACGTTCTCTAGATTTCACGATTGTGAGGGTTCTCCTTTCCTCCCGAACAGGTTCTATGGCTCCAACACTTCTAGTGTGGAGTTCTCTCTCTCCCTGTGGCCATATACCACACCAGCTGCAGTTTTATAATACCGCTACACCTCCTGAGCTTTGTAACATGGTCAAGTAATCTGTTGACACTCAAAAACATTCTGAGGTCTGAAATTAGTCCTCCAGACACAATTTCTTTTCAAAACCTCGGTCCAAAGACCACTTATCCGGCCCATCCAGGCTCAGCATTGAAACTAGGCTCTGATACCATACTGTAATGTTCCTGACCATCAACCCCATGGTCGGACCAACATTACTATGTGGAAAAACACTACTGTAACATATTATGCATTCTTATAAAATACAATTTCTTAATTACAGTTAAACATAGCGTAAGCACATTAATACCATTAGCATACATAATCCACGGCATTAACAATAATTCACGAATATAGCAGAATACATGTAAACATTGCTAGAATCACAGACATGCATATTTAATTGAAATTATACGCATGTATATACTTATCTTTTAGACTGGATGTAATTCACCAACTGAGTGTAGACCTCCCATGAACCTCCCAGCCTTAGACCGTGTTGCTCATCACTCTCAGCAGTAGGTCACCCCTGAGCTGGGACTAAGCTCCACCAAGTAGGGATTCCTAGGCTAGGCAGGGAATACAGGAATACACACAGTCACAGGAGAAGGATTCTTTCCCAGGAGCCACTTATGCCCACTTCCCATAGACTTTCATTCCCCACATGTCTGTCCCACCCCAAGATTATACACCTTCACTGTCACCAAGACAATCCATCGGTTGCTAACCTCCCTTCCCTTGGGCTTCAGCAATAGACTAGACTAGAAGTCTCCGAGCTCTGTGGCCGCTACAGGACTCCTTCCAGGAGTTCTCACTTCCTCCGCACACTCTCTCACCTGGAGAGAGTTGATCACAGACTGGGTAACCTACCTCTTCAACAAAAATCACCTCCCTCACACTAGCCAGCAAGCCACACACAATCCAACACTGCATGGCCACAACAGTCAATTGGGAAAATGGGTATGGACACCTAAAACGAAAATGATCAGTGCTAAAGCATAGCACCGCTTTGCGATTACAGGATGCGTTAAGCTTTCTGGCAAGCAACAACCACATTAAGTTGTTCCAAAAGGTCATCAATCTATGGGATCGGGTACCTATTCCGGACAGTGATCTTGTTCAGCGTCCGATAGTCAATGCAGAGTCTCCAAGTCCCATCCTTCTTCTGCACCAGCACAATCGGGCTCCCACGGGGTGATGAACTCAGTCGAATGTGACCTTTCTACAACAGCTCCTGAATTTGCCTCTTGATTTTGTCATTCTCCAGAACAGAGCGTCGATAGATTGGTCAACTGGGCAGCGACGCACCTGGGGTCAGACCGATGGGGTGCTTGACCTGGCAGTGTAGAGGAACCCCTGTGGGGGAGGTGAAGATGTCCTCGTACTCCTCCATGACCTTATCCATCTATTGTTGTCGTGCAGAGGAGCCATGTCTAGAGATCGTGGCCACAGTATTCTTCTTTCCCTGAGGGTGGATCATCGGGAAAACAAATTTCCTGGTTTTGGCAATGAACTTACTGCATTTTTTTGCAGTAACAAAAGATATGGATGTAGGTAGTGTTATTTCCAGTATCCTGTACAACTTATTGCCCAAAGTAATAATAACAGCACGAGGCCTGGACTCATACACAGCATGTATCTTCCACAAGTATGGATGGCCTATTAATACATCGGAAACATCAAGAGGAGCTATGTCACATAATACCTCATCCGTGAAGGGCTTGATTTTGTAGGGAAGGAAACAATGTTGGCTGACGTGGAGGTCACGTCCTTGGTGCAACCACTCGATGGTGTATGGTTGTGGGTGTGTTTTGGTCGGCAAGCCCAATCATTTCACTACCTCTACTAAGATGAGGTTCTTCTGGCTCCCGTTGTCGACAATGAACTACAGCGGGGAACCCTTTACCCACATCTATGAGTGGAAGAGGCACTCTGCCTCCTCTGTATCTTTTGTTTCCTTCTTCTGGATCTTCATGGTGACAACGGTGGTGTTGCGATCCGCATTGATAATCTGCTTCCCCCTATCATTCCCCTTGTTGGGTTCTGATTCAGAGTCAGAGCCTGCATCGGATTCAAAGTTGGAGCCTACATCTTATTCGAAAGCCTTCAACTCGGCTACCAGTGACTACTTGGCCTGACACTCACTTGTGTTGTGAGTGTAGCTCTTATGGAACTCACACCACTTCCCTGTGTCCTTTTTTGGCTTCGTGGTGTTGTTATTTGCTTGTGGCTTTGGTGGGTTGTCCTGGGTCGCTCTGCCTTGGCTTGGTCCTTTGTTCGACAGCTTGGGGGTACCTTTCCCTTTCTGTTGATTCGCAAACCCAAAGTCTCGCTTCTTCTGTTTGAACTTCTGCTCAATCTTGGCAGCATACCAGTATGTCGCACCAAGCGAGGAGATGTCGAGGAAATCCATTTCCTCCTGAATGTATCTATGCATACAATTGCAGTACTTTAACACCAAATGTTTCTCTAAATATTTGATACCCAACTTTGTGGGCAGGGTATGAAACAGATTCGTCAGCTCATGCACATCTTGGTCCCTTTGTTGTCGCAGCGTAGTTGATTGTATGTATTTGTCCTCATAGCTCCCCATGGGATAATATTGTTCCTTGATGGCGTCTCGAAAATAATTCCAAGTGGGTGGGACCGAGAACAGAGAGGGTTCCTCCTCGCTCTGTTTCTCCCAGTAGGTTTCCCACCAGTCCTTGACATGCGGGGCGGTTTTAAGGAGTGAAAAAATAATCCTTTCTCGGTCGGAAAAGTCATGAACCGAGAAATATCCTTCTAACAGATTCAACCATCTATCTATGACATATGCATATATTTTTCCCTCAAATATGGGAATGTCAAAGTTTACTTGAACCTTAAAAGGAGTGGCGCCTCCAGAGTGGCTGCTAGATGTAGATGCGCTGCTAGTGGGCAGTCGTTGAAGGATCTGAGAAAATTTGTCCATCATCACATTCCTTTGTTTCTCGAGGGCCTCCTTGAGAAATAATTTGATAGGATCTCCTACTCCCTCATCTTTATTTTCTTCCCCCATGGGAGGTCGTCGAGGTTTACAAGGCTAATCTTGAAACGGTTCAACCAAATCGAGCCCTAACTCCTTATACCCCAACCACGTTGGGGACATGCAAAGAAGGATCGAGAAAGAGAAGACTGCTCTAATACCATTGATCCAGATTTATGTAGGAACACAATGAAATACAGAAATACACAAACGTTGAGATGCAACGGAAATAAAACTTCATTTCATTAACAACAAATGACTGAAATATGCTTACAGACAGAATGGAAATAAAATAGTTAGGGCGTTGGTAGCTTATCTCTGAGAAGAGATGTGACAGATACTGGCCTCTAAACTATGTGTTACAATGAGGCTCGAAGGCCTATATATTATTGAGAAACAATGGAAACCACTAAACATCCAAAAAACCTAACCCTGGGAGATGAAACGCCAGAATATGGGCCCCGTCATGGTAAATTGGTACATCAATTTCCCAGGGTCGTAAATTTGGCATACTATCTCTGTTTGACGCACATGATACATCGTTAGAAAGATCAATTCGAGGAATACACTGATGGCAATGAATATTGAACGGCCTCAAATTCGTCAGAGCATTTGATGCCAAAAAACGTCGTTTAGGGCCTCAAAATGGCTCTGGAAATTCAGGACCCGAAAAACTACTAAAAATAGTAAATTGTGCTACAATTAAGGAACCTGAAAAACCGAAAGAAACAATGGTGTGGGTCCAATTGGAATAGGCAGGTGGCCACCAATATCCACCTGGATCATGGCCCATGGATCCTCCTCTACCAAGACATCTAGCTCTTCATGTTCCCTTTCTCACCAATGAACATACATCCTATTGCAAAAATAATTGTGAGGTTAGCCCCGTATTTCATATTTTTTGAGGGTCCAGTCAAGTTCGGATTCAAAATCAATGGATTTATGTGCATGATGATAGATATCCTCCAGTATTTCCCTGACTGCATGTCAAATACATCGGAGTAGTGATTCTTACACTCCTATTGTACTCCTACCTGAGCTTTTGAAGATCTTGCTCGAGCTATGAAGTCCTCATCTCTAGCCACAGGCATCTTGAAGATGAATATTATATTGTACTTGTATATCTTCAGATGATTTTGAGATGTAGATCCGTTGTGTATTGTTCACGACTACACTTTATATAGACATTTATATTTTTTCTAGTAGTCATATATGACATGGATCTGCAGTGTACTTGATTGAAATCCATGCTTAGTTCATCCCGAGCATGGGTATGCTTGCCTCGGAGAGATTATCATTATTTTGCATATGGCACGCTCACAAACACTCGTCTCAGGCTCACTCAACTTCGTGCCTTCCCACTTTGTAAAGATATTGTAATGTATTTCGGCCATCAATTTCTCTTCTAACCTCACACATTAGGGGGCATTTGTTATAGTCCAAAATCTCTTATATGTGCATACAAGACATTGGCCCTCCCATTTGCATACTTTTCCAAAATATTGTTGAGGCTTCCTTTAAAAAAACCATTTTTTGGAGAGTGTACGCGTCGTGCTGAACTAATAGTCTGCGTACAAATGTGTGTTGCATGCTATTTAGCCTGCGTACACACGCATGTTGCATGCTAGATATCCCACATTTACCTCCAAAAGTTGTAAAAATTATAAAATTGCACGGAATTCAGTGATGTTTAAGGGATATGGAGGGTTTCCTAACTATTTCACCCCTTGTATCCCGTCCCCAAACCGAATAACCATCTTTTTTCTCATATAAAAAGAGGTCTCAGGGTGTCATTTATAAACATAAGCAAGAGAATAAGAAAACTCTGCCAAAATCCCTTCCCTTTCTTAGCCCAATATTTGCATCCCATTCTAAGTTTTAGCCTCAGCCTTCCCCTCCAGCCTTTCTCCTTATGCAACCCTTCCTCCTTCCCTTGGTGATATGTTCGTTACAAGAAGCTAATGTGGGATTGATGCACTTTGAGCCACGACATAGGAGCCCGGACTTGGTTCATGGAGTGGTTGCTGACAAAGGTTGTAATCCTTTTTGTCTTACAATCGAATAAAATATTTAATACTTGTTCCAAAACCCTATGTTTACGTGCTTTTGATAATTTGTGCATTTATATCTATGCCTAAAATTTTAAAGTGATCAATAGAGATTGCATGTGTTGTTGCATTGTATTCGTAATCTTTTGCAGACCATCTTTGGGAGGAGATCCGTGATCTAAGAGATGGTAACAAGCGAAAGAGGTATACACCAACCGAAAGGACTAAAGGTGCACTCACTAACTCTCTTTCCTTTCTCTCTCTTCATTTTGTTTAAATAGTTTTGGGGTAGTTTAAGGGTAGAACAGTCTTTTAAGGGAGTTACTGCTCTGCCTTTACCTTAGACCGAGTAGAGGGGGATTTTCCCCGTAGCACTCATCCAATACACTAAGGTATGACTCAACAAATACTAAATTTACATGATTTAGATCCCTTCATAATACCAACTTCTCAATTTAAATGTCAAATATACCTCCAAAGTTGAGCCTCGTCGCAAATCACATTGTACACATTATATTGTTATTATTTTGGAAGTGCTTTAAGAAACATGAAAAATGTTAGGTTTATTTTAATTAAGTTTTCTTTTTATTGAAACTAATTTCAAATCAAAGAGCATTTCCATGTGCTACATTAGATGTCAAATTAATTTGTCTCTTGTATTTTTATTCCAAAAACAATTTTATGGGGAAATACAAGGGATGCTTCCGCACATTTGTGGATGGTGTTACTAGTAACCAAACCAAAGAGTATATCCATGTGCTACATTAGATGTCAAATTCATTTTTCCCTTTCATTTGGTGTTATATATTATCACATATTTTATTCTAAGGACAATTTTATGGGGAAATCCAATGGAGGTTTCCCTGTGTTTGTGGATGACATCATTATTAACCTCATCTGGTACACTAAGTCGTGACCCAACAAATATTAAATTGACATGATTTAGTTCCCTTCATAATATCAACTTCTCAACTTAATTGTCAAATATACCTCTAGAGTTGAGCCTCATCGCAAGTCATGTTGTACACATTATATTATTACTATTTTGGTTGTGCTTTAAGAAACATGAAAATGATACCTGCCTATTATAATTAAATTTTCTTTTTATTGAAAGTGATTTCAAATCAAATAGTATCCATGAACTACATTAGATGTCAAATTATTTTGTCCCTTGCATTTGGTGTCATATATTATCACATTTTTTTTATTCCGAAGACAATTTTATGGGAAAATCCAAGGGATGCTTCCCCAAATTTATGGATGGCATCACTATTAAATTTGTAGGGTAGTTGAATTGCACACTTGTTGGCACAAAAATAGTTAAATAAACAACAACATTGACAAAAACCAATGGAGCTAACCCCTTGGGCTAAAATGTTTGGAAACATCTCATCCCACCTTAAAGCACTTAGGCAAGAGTGAGATTGATGGTACCTTTCCAACACCAATCAAACTACAAGGGACAAACATTTTCCAATAGGATTTGAACCTAGGTACTAAGGATAACAAATTTTCCACTTAACCATCCAAACTTAACCCAACTCTTAACTATCTAAACTCAATTCATTTGACACATGCTCTCCTACTAAAAAAGTATCATATATATCATAATTTTTTTCTTAAAATTGTATAATATGTTGGACAACTGAGAGGGGGGGGGTGAATCAGTTGTTACTTTTCTTAAACAATTATGCCCATTTTAAATCTTTATAGAACACTCAATGACAATCACAATCGTGTAGGAAAGTAAGAAGTAGAATATTCAACAGCAATCACACACATGAAATATACAGAGACAGATATTTCTTGAGGAAACCCATAAAGGGAAAAACCTCTTCTTCTTGATATGATAAGTAATCTTTATATTCTTTACATTATCATTCTTGGGAGCTCCAACTCCTCTTGAGGCTACAACCTCTGTTTTGCAAGATCCAACTTGTTGAGAGCACCAACTCTCTAGTTTCTCTAGAATCCACTAGAAGGAAGCACCAACTCCCTTAATGTTCCAACACCAACTGGATGAAAGCACCAACTTCCTGAATGTTCCAACACCAATTGGATGGAAGCACCAACTTCCAGTTACACGGGCTCCAACCTGTATAACAGAGAACACTTGTTCTCACTTGCACCACCCTACCACCCTGGTTTCTCTGGCTGCAACCAGATGGAAGCTACAACTCCCTGTGTTCAAGCACCCACTTGAACCTCTGAGGACAACAGTCCTCCCTAGCACCTCCCGACCACCCTAAAATATAAAACTTTGCTTTCTGTGAATTTATTACAGTGATTCAATAGTTTTCATTTGCTTACGAGGCTTATCACTGTTCTGCTATGCCGCTCTGGTCTGCCAGCATCAGTGTCTTCCTGCTTGCATCCTCTTCAGCTTTCTGATCTTCTCCATTGTCTCAGCGTGCACACCTCAGATTTATCTTCTTCTCATAGATATGAATCTTTTATATGTGCACATTCTTCTCTCTTAACCTATTCTATTATGTTCCGCTTCTGTTCCTCATCTATGAGTTTTCTTTACACTGTGCATACTTTATTTTACCTTTCTACAGTTCAATTCATTTTTCACTCAGCATAGCAGCTCGTGCATAGTCACAGAGTGTTTCTTTTATCCACCTCCCCTTCAGTTACACCTCAAATCTTCTTGGGAAAAAATGCCTCAGCAACTGAATCACCAACCGTCCAAGAACCATGATTCGGTTCTGCTAACTGAATCATAATTGAACATTTAATCATGAATATCAACAATAGCCCTTCGATCAGATGCTCAAATAACCAGCACCGTTGGATTAAATCCGCAGGGTCTTGCATTTATCCCATATGCCCATTGTCTGTGACCACGGACCTAATCCAAATGCCTTTCGCATTTCTCATTTTGGCAATTCTGTGGTGAAGAGTCTCGACTCTTCATGTTGCGATCACCGAAAAGGAGATTAGCTTGGTGATAGCTCCTCCCTCTCACATGACCACTGGCGGTGACCACAGCCTAGTCCGAAACTTCATTTCCCAATTCGCGTTTCGGCATTTCTGTGATGAAGTGTTTCGACACTCCAAGTCACGAACCCCGAAATGATCTGAAGGTATTTCAATGTTTTGCATTTCTGTGATGAAGTGTTTCAAAACTCCAATTCATGAACTCCAAAATGATCTAAAGATATTTCGGTGTTTCGGCATTTCTGTGATGAAGTGTTTCGACACTCCAAGTCACAAACCCCGAAATGATCTAAAGGTATTTCAGAGTTTCGCATTTAGGCATTTTGGCATTTATGTGATGAAGTGTTTCGACATCTCCAACTCCCGGTATCCGAAACTCCGAAATGGAGTCAGATCAATGGTCCACAATCTTGATGATTCGACGGTCCAGATCTTTTCTTGATCTCGCATATCGCAAGTTTCTGCCGTGAGTTGCTTCCTTGAATCCTGAAGTTTAGCTTCTGATCTTGCCATGTGATCATCCTTACGCTGCTGGTCTTGCCACTTTCTCTTGTTCTTCATCGTCAGGCTAATCTTGCCATCAATGACAAACAAATACTCTGTCTTCTGTCTGCCCGTAATAAATATGCCAACAATCTCCCCCTTTGTCATTGATGGAAACCTTGAAGACACTACTCATAGCATCCTTACCATTACACTTTCTCCCCCTTTGACATCAATGTCAAAGAAGTAACACGCTCCCCCTTAGTTGTTGCAGTACATACTCCCCTTGTCAACTATGAGCAACTTCGTAATACAACAGATATTCAATAAGTACTCCCCCTGATCAGGTGAACACATTAGATGAAAGAAGTTATAACTCCCAACTTTTGACGAAGATTTCCAAAAGGGATCATTGCTAATGGTTTAGTAAAGATATCAGCTATCTGTTCTGTGGAAGGAATATAATTCACTTGAACAATTCTGTTTGTAACTTGTTCTCTGAGAAAATGATATTTTATTGGTATGTGCTTAGATTTTGAATGAAGTACAGGATTCTTAGAGAGACTAATGGCACTGGTTTTATCACAGTGAAGTGGAATGGGATCAGTGTAAATTACCTTCAAATTTGCAAGAGTTTGTATCATCCATAAAATTTGTGTGCAGCAAGTAGCAGCAGCAATGTATTCTGCCTCTGTAGTTGATAATGAAATGGATCCTATCTTTTTACTAATCCATGCTACTAATGAGTCACCCATGAAGAATGCTCCTACACTGGTGCTTTTTATCTCATCAACACAGTTTTCCCAATCGGCATCTAAATAAGAAGTTAACTGAAAGTTATGATTTATGGGATAACACAGACTGTAATTCATTGTGCCCTTCAAGTACTTGAATATCCTTGTTACTGCTACTAGATGACTTTGTTTAGGAGCAGACTAATAGCGACCTACCATTCCAACAGCTTGCATTATATCAAGACAGGAAACTGTGATGTACAGAAGACTGCCTATAATTGATCGGTATGTCCTTTGATCAACATCAGGTGACATATCATCTTTACTGAGCTTGCAACCAACCACCATAGGTGTACTAACAGGAGAGGAATCCTCCATCTGAAATTTATTCAACATCTCTTTCAAACATTTTTCTTGAGAGATAAATATTCCTGCAGAACTCTAATTTATTTTGTAAACCAAGAAAATATGACAGTTCTCCTATCATGGACATCTCAAACTTTGTTTTCATAGAGTTAGCAAATCACTAGACAGATGATTCATTAGTACAACCAAAAATAATATCATCTACATAAACCAAAACAACTAGTAAATTATCACCTTCAGACTTAACGTAGATATTGTTGTCATTGGTACCTTTCTTGAACCCTTTGTCTTGTAAAAATTTGTCGAGTCTATAATACCAAGCTTGTGGTGCTTGTTTCAATCCATATAAGGCCTTCTTCAGCTTGCAAACATAATTAGGAATATTTTCAATGAGAATCCTTCAGGTTGCTCCATATATACTTCATCCTCTAGATCTCCATAAAGAAAAGCTGAATTAACATCCATCTGATACACTTTAAAGTTCTTATGACATGAATATGAAAGGAACATTATGATGGCCTCCAATCTTGCCACTGGTGAAAAAGTTTCATCAAAGTCCTGACCTTCAACTTGTGCATACCCTTTACAGACCAATCTGGCTTTATTTCTAAAAACAACTTGTCCTTTTTCATTCATTTTATTCTTGAACACCCATTTGGAACCTATTACATTCTTATCTTCAGGTCTAGGGACAAGCTCCCAAGTATTGTTCTTCTCAATCTGATCAAGCTTTTCATTCATATCTCTAATCCAATCATTATGATGGTTGGCTTCATCAAAAAATTTAGGTTCAGTCATAGACAAAAAAGCAACATGAGATTGTTTTGAGTCTTTAATCAATTTCCTTCTTGTCTGAACTCCTTTATTTATATCTCCAATTATATGATTTTCAGGATGATTCCTTCTAACAATTCTGAGAGGTGATTTTTCTTCTTTTTGTTGATTTGTATCAGTCAGAGTATTCGTATCTTCATCTGATTCGGATTCTTCTCTTTCTGATCCTTGGACCTATTCATCTTCGTATTCAACTATATCTTATGTGCTTGGATCATCACTTCTTACATTTCTGACCAGGATTTCTTCATCAACTTTTATGTCTATACAATCAACCAGTTTATGAAGTCTCTTATTGTAACATCTGTATCCTTTACTGTTTGTAGCATAACCCAAGAAGATACCTTCATCCGCCCTGTCATCATGTTTGTCAATATTTCATCATTGTTATTGATATAACATTTACTCCCAAAGACTTTAAAATGCTTGATTGAAGCAGGTCTTCCAAACCATAGTTCATAAGGAGTCTTGTCACTGTGTGGCCTGAGATGAGCTTTGTTAAGGATATGAACAGTTGTATGAATTGCTTCCACCCAATATGTCTTAGGTATGTTCCTTTCATTCATCATTGATCTTGCCATTTGTTGTACTGATCTATTTTGCCTCTCAACAACTCCATTTTGTTGTGGAGTCCTTGGAATTGTGTACTCTCTTTTGATTCCATTTTTATAACAGAACTCTTTGAAGTTCCATGAGATAAACTCTCCTCCTCTATCAAAACTTACTGCCTTCAATACTTTTCCTGTTTGATTCTTAGTTAGAGCCTTAAAGACTTTGAATTTTTCAAATTCTTCAGATTTTTCCTTCAAAAAGGCAACCCATGTTAGTCTAGAATAATCATCAATAATCAACATAAAATAATTTTCTTTTCCTGTACCTTCTTTCCTTGATGGTCCACATAAATCCATATGTAC
>ML835168.1:0-10558 GCA_009831015.1 Picea engelmannii
GCTGAAATACACCTCTGATATGCTGCCTCTATTGTTGATATACAACACTGATATGCTGCTGATATACGCCTCTGATATGCAGCCTCTATTGCTGATATACAGCGCTGATATGCTGCTGATATACGCCTCTGATATGCAAGCTCTATTGCTGATATATAACACTGATATGCTGCTGATATACACCTCTGCTTTGCAGCCTCTATTGCTGATATACAACACTGATATGCAGCCTCTATTGCTGATATACAACACTGATATGCTGCTTTGGTATGCTGCCTCTTTATCACTGATATGCGCCTCTATTGTTTCACCCTTAACCTGTATATCAAACTGTGTTGAAGAGAGGGGTCGACCTCTGCTTATAAAGGCTGAAGAGGAGAAGTGAATGGCTCAAAATAGTAACTTGTTTGCATGCTTTAATCATAATTCAGCATCATACTTTAGTTCGAACTTAGAACTAGACTTGAGACTTCAGTTACAACTCACCCTTGACTTGGCATGCATGCGTACTAACTTAGCGTGCACATGACATGCATGCAACATGCATGTGGACATGCATGCAGTGCAACATGCAACTGGACATGCATGCAGTGCATGTCATGCAACAACTTGACAACAAAGTCTTTGACTTAGACATGCAACTTTAACTTCTACAACTCGACTCATACAAGGCAATTCGAAATTCTCTTCATGGTGGATAATGTTACACGTGCCAACGCACTAGATCGATACATTTATATCATTTGCAATATTAGGAATATCGTTTGTTTCTAGCTCATACGAATTTTATATTCAACCTAAATTTTGCTAGATGCCTTGACTTTTTCTCACGGCTCACAAGGTTTGACTAGGCTCACAGAGGTTGTACGTTCCCCCTGAATTTTGCACTAGACTGTCTATGCTCACAGAGGTTGTACGTTCCCTTTGACTTTTGCATTAGACTCACATAGCATCTCGTTCGTCCTGACTTTTGGTTTGACTCACTGAGGTTGTACGTTCCCCCTGGCTTTTGTCAATACCTCACAAGACTAGTTGATTCTCCAAATCTCCCTAGCTAGCCTCAGGGTGGCCCATATGGCCTCTCATTGGAGAATGACTATCGATGCTGCCAAATTTAACAAGATGATGAGTGACCGTCTTGTTCTCATTGACAAAAGAAAGGACACGATGAGGACCATTGTTGGAAATTGAATCTAGAACTGAAGCCAAAATGGGCTCGGCCTCAGAAAGGTAAAAAGAAGATCACAACCATAGTTCAGGATCTTTGGATCAGATTCTGATGATGAAACTAAGGTTATAGCTATGGAAATCAAATGTATATTTTCTGTTGCTAGTTCTGCTTCATGTGCTTCTTCTTCGAAGACTAATGTAATCCTTGATGAAAGGAAAAGAAATGAACTGTTTCATATACGAGTCATCTCAAAACACACTAAGATAGACACACTTGTTGATAATGGATCGCAAGTTAATCTTATTTTAGAGCAAGTTGTTGAGAATTTGGGATTGGAAACTAAACCTCATCCGAGATCGTATCCTTTGGGTTGGGTTTGTGATAATGCTAAGTTACAAGTAACTAAGCAATGTAAACTAAGATTTGCAATCACATCTAGTTTCATCGATGAGGTAGAGTTAGATGTGGTTCCACTTGATATTTGTGGGATTGTTTTGGGAAGTCCATATTTATATGATAGGAAGACCATTTTCTATAGGGAACATAGCATGTATCACCTTTTTGAAGATGGGATTGAGTTCATTATGAGAGCTCGTCAGATGAAAACCAATTTGTCTGTTGTTAGTACTGGGCAAGTGAAAAAATGCAAGCAAAAACTTGTCACTCATGTTTGTTAAGGAAGAATGTGATCCTAGAAATGAAGTAGTTAAGTTTGATGCTAACTATAATGAGATATTTCAGGATTCACAAGAAGTACAGAATGAGATGATGCTGCATGAAAGTGTCCAGGATCTAGGTTTACAGTCTATGGTTGAAAGTAAAATAGATCCTTTGGTTGATGTTGTTCCAGTTAAGAAGGACAAATGTGTTTTTGATTCATTCTCTTTCGCATTTTTATATTCAATTTTGTTGCTCAGTTTTCTAATAGTCAGCGGAGTATGGCTAGAAGTTGCAACAATGAATACTAATGTTTGGGAAATGGAAGGAATGATTATCTTGATCAACAATGCTATTTTAGGTTTCAGCTCTGTTGTGATGAGCTAGATGATCATTGTTCGAGCAGGAGGAATGGATGATACTGGACAAGTGAGGCGACAATGCTCGCACTTCATTTCTGAATAAACCAGACTTTTGGAGGTCCAAAAGCTTCTTAGTGGGGAGGAATGATCCAGGTGGATTTTGTGACCGAAAATTTCATGTCCTTAAATGTTGATGAAAAAGACTCCACTGTGAAGAGCTCTATGAGAGCTTTCCGATGACGTTTGAATGGGCTCAAACAAACACCGTATGCAGAAGTTATGATGTTTTGAAGTTTTTAACAAACAGGCAAAACGTCAACAGAGGAGGCGACATGTGGCATGTATGAACAGAGTGCTGACGTGGCACTATTCGGAAATAGTGCCGACGTGGTAGACGTTGACTGGGCAGGTGCGATGACGTGGTAGGTGATTGTGTTTAGTGACTGGGCAGGTTGCTGATTGTGCACCTTGGTGGCCCAATCATAAAGTGACACATGAACCAATCAAATGATGCCACGTGGCAATCCAAAATTTGGCACCGAATGTTCTATGGATAAAAGTTGTTCTGGACGACCAACGAGAAGGTTCGGACATTCGACCTACTTGGCGCTAATTCAGAGTCGTAGTGTTGGACCATTAATTGGAGCTTGATACAGTATCCCACTATATATTATTTATGTTATAATCGTTGTAACAATATACCCAAATGGGGGAGGTCTGTGGGGTTGACCCCGCGACCCTCGCCCACATTATCCATAGTTCAATCAACGGTTAACGAAATGTCTGCCCGTATAGCTATCCGTATGACAAATGTTGCCACATATACCCATGAACATGGTTATTATTATAATATGGTTGCAAGGGTAAGTTCTAAACCCCTCGCCTACCGTTTGACAACTCATAAATCAAACCATAGCGTCGAACATTGGTATTGATTTGGGTCGACCATATATTTTATATGGTTATTATTTGGTTATTTTAATATTTGTTGGTTGGACCATATATTATATGGTGATATACCATATATTACATACCCCATAAAAATTGGATCAAATGTATTTTTGAGTTATCGACCTTTGTTATATAAACAAAGGCATTTACATGGTTCATATTGTAAATAATTGCCTTGGTATTTTTGTAAATGCAGAGGTATTTCCTGCATAAAATACATTGGAGAAGTGGGTTTTAGGCCTAGTTTTGGTAGTCAAGCTGTGGAGGTGATTTTGCCATTGTACCAGAGCATTGTAGTAGAGTTGGAGACAACATTGTATGCAGGTTGGGAGCTTTTTGATGCAATCTGAGCATTTGAACATCATTAAAAAAATGGTCACTCATTGGAAGTGGACCTGGAGACGTAGCCCAAGAGGGGTGAACCCGTTATCAACCTCTTCTTTGTCTCTTCTTTATTATTTCTGCTATTCTTTTTTCAATTCGACAATTCTTAATTATTCACTAAGTGTTTTTGAGTATTGAGAAAAATAAGTTCACTTTTATAACTTGCAAATAAGTCACATTTTCAGATCAAGTTTGGTATCAGAATAGGTTTGACGGGATTTGCAAGTAGTGGATGTTAACCAGGCTCAAGCTCAAGTGAGGTGAAGGATTGTTGGAAGAAGCAAATCCAGAAATTGGACGCGTGTTTTGAAGGCGGGAAATGGCGTCACCAAGGTCACCAAGAGAACATCCTTTTGGTTCTGAAGAAGCCTTCTTTATGAAAATGCAATCCATGGTGGAAGAAATGTACAAGGATTGAAAGAAGGCCAAGGAAGAAAGTGGTCCATCGGGGACAACTGCAAAAGTTGTAGGAGAGGGTGGTGACCCTCCTGAAAGTCCTCCGTCGTCTTCATCCTCTTCTAGTTCGAGTGGGAGTTCTTCTTCTTCTTCTGTAAATAGTCACTCTAAGAAACCTTCTCTTGATTTGCCTTTATTAAAGCTTGATATTAAGTTTGATTTGCCTATATATGACGATGAAATTAATGCAGGAAAATTGGATAGTTGGGTCAGGCAAATGGAAGTTTATTGCAAGATTAAAAAAATTGTGGACGACAATACTAAAATCCAATTAGCTACTCTTTGATTAGGAGGTATCACACTCATTTGGTGGGAGAGTAAAACTCAAGCGGATCTCAAACAAAAGGGTAAAATTATTTCAACTTGGGATGAATTTATTTCTGCATTAAGAAAACAATTTCATCCCTTAGCATATATGCAAAAGGCAATGATGGATTGACAAACATTAAACCAAGATAAAGGGAAAAATGTACAAGAGTATACTCAATAGTTTAGGAAGAGAGCTTTGATATTAGGCATTCCTTTGTACACATAGGAAACTTTGTTAAAGTATATAGGTGGATTACATGATTATTTGAAACATACAATACTTATGTTTAATTCAACTAACCTTGATGAAGTTAGTGTACAAGCGACTCACCTTGAGTCAAGTAGAAGGAATGACCATGGCAATTTCTCCTCGGAATCCATTTATTCAAAAGAAGGCAAGAACAAAGGGAAGGAGAAACAAAAAAGGACTGCTCCAGTGAAGAAAGATGAGGAGAGACCATCTTGTTCTCATTGTCAGAAGAAAGGACATGATGAGGACCATTGTTGGAAATTGCATCCAGAATTGAAGTCAAAATGGGCTCGGCCTCAGAAAGGTAAAAGAAGATCACATCCATAGTTTAGTATCTTGGATCAGATTTTGATGATGAAACTAAGGTTACAACTATGGCAATCAAAGGTGTATTTTTTGTTGCTAGTTCTGCTTCATGTCCTTCTTCTTCGAAGAATAATGTAATCCTTGATGAAAGGAAAATAAATGAACTGTTTCATATATGAGTCATCTTAAAACACACTAATATAGACACACTTGTTGATAATGGATCACAAGTTAATCTTATTTCAGAGCAAGTTGTTGGGAATTTGGGATTGGAAACTGAACCTCATCTGAGGTCGTATACTTTGGCTTGGGTTTATGATAATGCTAAGTTACATGTAACTAAGCAATGTAAACACAGATTTGCAATCACATCCAGTGTCATTGATGAGGTAGAGTTAGATGTGGTTCCACTTGACATTTGCGGGATTGTTTTGGGAAGTCCATATTTATATGAAAGGAAGGCCATTTTCTATAGGAGACATAACAGGGATCACCTTTTTAAAGATGGGATTGAGTTCATTGTGAGAGTTCGTCAGATGAAAACCAATTTCTCTGTTGTTAGTATTGGGGAAATGAAAACACCAATTTGTCTGTTGTTAGACTCGATGCTAGTCTCTAGTTACTTGATACTTTGGCTAGGCATAACCCATTTATAATTCTTTTCAAGGTCGTAATAAGAAATAGGGAGTCACCTTCCACTACCAAAGTTCTATACTTCGCTCCATTTGTTACCTATAGGCTTTTTAGCAGTGCTTCCATTTCGCCCCCATTATTTGAGTTGTTACCTAGTTTGGTCATATATATCCTTAGTATATTGCCTGCTAAGTCACGAAAGACGCCTCCTGCCCCCGAGGACCCTGGATTACCCTTCGAGGCTTTTTCAAAATTTAGTTTGATATGTTATGTTGCGGGGATATCCCATGTGTCTTTGTATCGGGAGATTGGAGTGGTTTTTAGTCGAGGTAGTATCATGGTGCTTCCATCGATTTGCCAATTTTGGAGTATGATAGATTTCACTTTTGTCGGAGTCCAGTCTTCTTTGTTCCACATCACTCCTGCTATCAATTCTTTAGCATTTGTTTGTATCTTGTCCCAAATCCTATCACTACTCTATTCCTGCTTGAAGATGCGCTTGTTGCACTCTTTCTGTACGTTCCATAGTAACAACCTTGGGAATGGGTTCCACAACTTATTCACTATAGCATTTTTAAAGGGGCTAGCTCCCCAATGTTCTATCGTTTGGATGACATCTCCCTGTACCCTATCCAATTGTCTGAAAGCAACTGCCCCCCTATCTCAGATTATTGAAGCCACCCTACAATTATTGATCAGGTAGTCCGAGGTTTCACCCTCTTCCTTGCACATCAGGCAGATTGATGGCCCTTTGTACCCTCTCTTGGTCAGGTGATCCCATGTTAAGTTCTTCTTATTGACTAGTAGCCATAGGAAAGTGGAGATTTTTGGCTAGTGTTCTAGGCTCTAGACGTCCTCCCAAACCACTTTTCAATCTGTGCCATGCATACCCATTGCTATCCTATAGGCCTCCTTTATTGTAAAGTTTCCATCCCCCTTTTGTCCCCATCAAAAGGCATCCTTCTCATTCCTACTTTTTATGTGCCTGGCTTGAAGCTGATCCTTCATTGTCTTCTGGGCCCCTACTTCCCATACCAAAGGCCAGGACCCACATTTTTTCCATACTCTTTCAGCAAATTGTTGAGGTTCTCTAGAATCTTCCTAGTAATCACTCACTTTCGTTCATGCCTTGGCTGTCATATTATCTCTGATTTGTTTAAAGATGCCTTGTTTACCTATGA
Organism: Picea engelmannii; assembly: GCA_009831015.1. Taxonomy (NCBI): domain Eukaryota; kingdom Viridiplantae; phylum Streptophyta; class Pinopsida; order Pinales; family Pinaceae; genus Picea; species Picea engelmannii. Next base: position 6,661 of record ML835168.1, read on the forward strand.
TGGGTTCTTGTTGTTAGGCGTCGTCCTAGAAAAGGTTTGACGGACCATTTCTTACTTCCCAAAAACAACTCTCCTAAACCAAAGCTTGGTTGTTCCATGCATTGTTCCAAATTAATGATCCAAGATTCTCTCCTTCCAATCTGATCAAATCTTCCTCTGTAGTGTTGGGCACGTAGTTTGCTCGCCACACCTTTGCCCACAAATCTCTTGGTCTTTTTAACCATCACCACCAAGTTTTTGCTGCTAGTGCTTTACCCATGAGCATGGGTTTTATGATGCCTAGCCCCTTTGTTGATCTTGGGGTACACACCTTATCCCACGCCACCAGTGCCCGCTTTTTTTTTTTTGATGGCCCTCCCCATAGAAATGCTCGTTGTAAGTTTCAAATGCTTTTAAGGATAATGGGGGCTGCACGAACAAAAGAGAGATACAGAGACATGGATTGAAGAACCCACTTAATAAGGAGGATCCTTCGCGACAGAGTGAGGAAGTGAAATGTCCAACTAGCAAGTTTAGCTTCAAGCTTTGATAACAACTCTTCCCAAGAAGCATTGTGAAGAGCTTTATCCAAGAGAGGGGCTCCTAGGTATTTGGATGGAAGGGAGTCCCTTGGTGCCCGTAGGCTAAATACACTTGTATAAAGAATGGATGAATGATCACACTNAAGCTTTGATAACAACTCTTCCCAAGAAGCATTGTGAAGAGCTTTATCCAAGAGAGGGGCTCCTAGGTATTTGGATGGAAGGGAGTCCCTTGGTGCCCGTAGGCTAAATACACTTGTATAAAGAATGGATGAATGATCACACTTGAGTGAATTATCTCAAGATGTGTAAATTACAGAAAGGAGTTGTGTATATATACAGTGTACACAACTTAAGAGGTAGGGCTCTTTCCCCAAGGAGGGGTTATGAGCCTACACCAAGTTCAGTAGGTTGATTTTAACCAAACATAGAAATACAATATTAATAATTGCAATGTAAGGTTGGCCTTAACCAAGCCCAGAAATTACACTGTAAGGTTGGCTATGGTGGAAAGTGAAGCTGATCCCATTCTCAACACCCTGTTTTACACTGAACAAGGAGCCACGGAGAAAAATGTTGAATACAAATGAGAGTGGGTTTATAGATACCCAAGACAATAAGCTTGGTCTTGGCTGAAATAGAAAAGAGAGTGGGTTTATTGATACCCAACTCAATACAAATGAAGTGCAAATATATTTGAGAGTGGGTTTATGGATACCCAACTCAATATAAGGTCAGTTGTGGCCGAATATGAAGAATACACTGCTATTATCAGTGTCCCCCCCTTAATCTAACTAGGGGGCCTATGAGAGAAAGCATCACAACACAAGATTCACACCCCCCCTTAATGCTGAACAAGTGCTACATAGAGAAGACATTACATATTATCCCCCATGAATGCCATTTCTCCCACACCAATACAATTCCACACATTGGTAAAGATGGTCTTTGATAGAGAAGAAAAAACAGGATGGGATTCAAACAAGTCATCAATAAGGTCCTCATTATCACTTTCCATCTGCCCAATCACTGTAGGAGTAACATCATAATGTGGAAGAGAAAGATCCACTGAAACATGTTGATCCACTGAAGGTACAAAGATTGTGACAAGGAGAATGGAGTTGCTGAATGCACTGCATCCAAAATGGACCAACATTATAATGTGAAAGAGAGAGATCCAGTGAATCACGATGAGAATCATCTATGGGTGAATCCTTTGTAAGAAGCATTGGAAAAGATTGTGGTGGACCGTGAATAGGAACTTCATCAAAGATAGCATCTGTACTTTCAATCTCCTTGGGAGTGAGGTGATCATATAGACAATATGCTGGAATATGCACCTATGTACTAGATCCAAAAATTATGAATTGCAAAACTGATGAAGTCATACATTGATCAAGGGTTTGGCATGATAGACCAAATCAATATGCAGAGTGCATGACGAGATGTGCACTGTAAGATGAGTCCATTAAGTTCAACTCACCTTTATAGATCCAAGAAAGAGAGGTATCGGCTTCTTCTAGAAAACATATCTGCAACATGTTTCATTTTGCTACATAACAAAAGAAGGAAGCATGTGCTGGCTTTGAACCCTAGGAAAATTCATAGGAAACCCTAAAATAGAGATATCCAAAAAAATCGTCAGATCAGTTGCTGAAGTAAGCCCTTGAAGGAGGGCTTAAACCCTAGGAAACTAGAAAAGAGATGATCCAAAAAAACCTTATTTCTGTAGCCTTTGAGCAATCCCACTAGCCAAAATTTGACATTCTCTAGGATATGTTCTCCTCTGTGACTGAGTAGAGTCGACTTGTGAGAGAACCTAGTGTTGGGTATGCCCATGTGATGGGGTGCATCGTTCTCCTCTGTGTGAGATGATTCGTCCCCCAATGTTGGGTGTGCCCATGTGATGGGTGTATCGTTCTCCTCTGTGTGAGAGTTGAGTCGATGTGGTACTCCAGATGATTCTCCTGCAAACTCAGTTGAGATAGAGATCTGTTGAGTTTGACGTCCTTGTGGCTGAGCATAGGTGGACGTGTCCCCAATGGCTGAGCACTAGTGGACGTGTGGATCCCTTGCTATATTGTCTAAGTGTAAGATTTACTTGTAACCCTAATTATGATGTAAAGGGTACAAGTCTGCCCCACCATATGTGAAAGATAATTATGGTTTATTGTAAGTCGACCATGTTGTGCCAATAGACACACCTATTGTTGTGTCTGGTCTTGTATAAATAGAGGTGATTTCCCCATTGAGGAAACACACACTCACACACACTTCACTTGTCATTTGGAAATTTTAGACCTACCTTTAAGGCTGAAGTGCGCACCTCTCTTGGGCACTAGTTTCAAGGATGTAGAAGCACCCTCTTGTGTGCATTAGGGTTTATGGTTGGGGGATTTTCTCTTGAGAATATAGCAAAGGATTGTTGGGTTTTCTTCCCTTGAGTAGAAGGGTTTCCCAGGATATTTCTTGTGTTCTTGGGCATGGTAATTCTTCTTGTGATCTTGGCTATTGCAACACTTGTGTATGGTGTAGCTGTATTTGTTTATGGTTCAACCGTTCAAGTACATGCTAAATGAAATAAACCTCATGCTTGAGCCTAGCATAGTGAAAATTCAACATGGTAGCAGAGCTTAGGACTTGAAAGAAGCCATTGCACAAGCCTTCAAAGCAAGCCGTCCTTTCTTTTGTAGAATCGTACGACCCTCCTAGGGTTTCTAGAAAAACGTACGACCCTCTCCTTTTTGGTTGTTTCAGCACCTTCCACTAAAACGTTGGGGCTAATTTTTGCATAGGAGTGTACGGCCTCCTTCAGCACACCTTCAGCACACCTCCAACAATTTTCAGATTGCAATTCCGAGAATTTTGGATTTTTGGCCCTAGGGTTTCTAGGGTTCCCCAATTTTTTGCCGAAATTTTGGTTTTAGGGTTTCTGCAGCCATAGTTTTAAAAATCGGAACCGGCACCAGAACCGGTCGAGGGTCCAACCGGAACCAGAACTGGTAATGAACCAGTTGAATCGGTTTCATTGAACCGATTTAAAAAAAAATAAATTAAATATTTAAATTTTAATGAAAAAAATATATTTTTAAGATTTTAAATCATGTTTCCAAAGCATCATAGACAATTAGAGACAACAAATCCAAAGTATGCTCATGAATATATCAAAACGACACCAAGTGCAATACATATCTAGAGATCGAAACATAAATACATAATCAAGGAGGCTCTAAGTGGCCTCTACAACATCAAATAACATACTAAGTTAGAGTCACTGATACTATAGGTGGGAATGCCAATGAAAAATACAAAATAGCCATAGGGTAGATACTAGAACCGTAGATGGAAGAATCTCATAGCTCATGAGTCGTGACTGT
>ML835169.1:29400-48752 GCA_009831015.1 Picea engelmannii
ACATCATTACATTTATTTTTCACACATAAATAATAGATTTGATATAGTTATCTTTTAAGGTTATTTCCAACAAGGAATTGTTTCATTAGTGATGTAAAATTCAAATTTGTCTTTAATGAATTGTAAGTTTATTAACCTTTAAAGATGACATAATTTGATCAATGAATTTTTTTATTTTTTATTTTGTTATAGTATTTTTTCATTAACAAAGTCTATTTGAATAATAAGTTATTTATATATATATATATATATATATATATATATATATATTTTTTTTTTTTTTCACACATAAATAATAGATTTTATATAGTTATCTTTTAAGGTTTTTTTCAACAAGAAATTGTTTTATTAGTGATGTAAACTGCAAATTTGTCTTAATGAAATGTAAGTTTATTAAACTTCAAAGACTACATAATTTGATTTGTGAATTTTTTTATTTTTTATTTTGTTGTAGTATTTTCTCATTAACAACATATTATTCCAATTCTACTTTATCTATATTTCTCAAACCTTTTCAAAATTATATTAATTTTGTAATTCCATTAATAAAATTAATGTTTTCTCATTTAAGACATGCTATCCAAATTTTACCTCATTTATATTTCTCAAACTCTAATCAAAATATAAGGAATACTTAAGTCTACTTTACATGAATTTTTCCTCTTCTATTTAAGAATTAAAAAATTATAGTGTCTATCAACCCAATATATATAATTTAAATTGCACACATACTAATATAGTAAACATATTTCTTAAAGATATTTTAGTGTCTACCTAATATATAATTGAAATTAGACCCATACTTATAACTGAAATTCCTACCTCCTTACGTGGGGAAATTTAATGCCCATTTATGCATGTGTGATAGGCCATTTGGGATGTGAAACCGCAGTTGATGATACCCATAGTGGCAGATTCGATCCAGGATGTCTTTAGGATCCCATCCATAAACCAAGAATTCTTGGAAATCTCAGTTACTAATTGTGTGGATAAATGAATTGATTGCAGTTCAGATGTGGATTTGGGATATCGAAAGTTACCTTCGATTTTTCATCCTGTTGTCGAGGGATATTATGCACCCGGTATGTCAATCACTGATTATTCCAACCAATCTCATCCATTATCCTATGAGTTTCCTTCTCCCTGAACAGATATCCTGAAATGGCTTAAACCGATACTAGGTGGATGCCAAAGGACTAGTGTACGTAGCTGTTTGAGTGGAGACAACAACTGAATATTGAAGGGATGATGTGTCACTTGACAGTTGTAGAACGAGCACTTGGTAGAGATCCAAGAACCAGAGCCACTTGGTAGCGATGTAGAGGTGAGATAGCCACTTGGTGCACATGGAGGTGGCCACTTCACATAGATCTAATGAGCCACTTGGCAACGTTCCAAAAAGCCACTTGGTTAAGGTCCAATGGCCACTTGGTAGTGATCGAATGGACCACTTGGAGCAGAGCCAATGGGCCACTTAGCAAAGATCTAATGGGCCACTTAGCAGGAGTTGAATATACCTCTTGGAGCAGAGCCAATGGGCCACTTGGTAGGGATCGAACGAGCCACTTGGAAGGGATCCAATGGGCCACTTGGATCAAAGTGAGGTAGCCACTTGGCACATACCCAATGGGCCACTTGGCACATTGAAATAGTTGCTTGGGACAGACCCAATGGGTCACTTGGAAGGTTTCCAACAGGCCACTTGGCACAGCGCCAATAGGCCACTTGGAAACGATCAAATGGACCACTTGGAGCAGAGCCAATGGGCCACTTGGAAAAAGATCGAAGGGACCACTTGAAAACGATTTAATGGGCCACTTGGCATAGATCGAGGTGGCCAACTGGAGAAGAACGAGGTGGCCATTTGGCGAAGATCGAGGTGGCCACTTGGCACAAATCCAATGAGCCACTTGGAAGTGATCAAATAGACCACTTGGAGCAAGGCGAATGGGCCACTTGGCAGAGATCTAACGTGCCACTTGGTAGAGATCCAACGAGCCACTTGGTAGCTATTGAAGGTGACACTTGACAGGTTTCCAACATGCCACTTAGCACTAATCAAATGGATCACTTGAAGCAAATCCAATGGCCCACTTGGCGGGTTTACAATAGGCCACTTGGAAACGATCCAATAGGCCACTTGATCGAGGTGGACACTTGGCACAGATCCAGTGGGCCACTTGGAAACTTTCCAACATGCCACTTGGAATATTTCTAACAGGCCACTTGGCGCAGATCCAACGGGCCACTTGGTGCAGATGCAATGGGCCACTTGGCAGTGATAAAATGGACCACTTGGAGCAGAGCCAATGGGCCACTTGGTAGAGAACTAACAGACCACTTGGAAGTGGTCCAATGGGTCACTTGGCGCAAATCGAGGTGTCCACTTGGAAATGATCGAATGGACCACTTGGAAGAGATCTAACAAACCACTTGGTAATGATCCAAGGGGCCCCATGGCATAGTTGAGTTGGCCACTCTTATGGGCCATGTTATCCCTCACTTTTAGGGATAACTAGGAGATCATGTCTCGAGGCCCACAGGTCCTAGACATGGAGTACCGAGAGCAGGATTGACTTTAGCATGGCCCTGGAGGGCCCACCTTTTATTTCTTTCAGCATCTTTATCTTGTCAACAACAACAACATCCACCACCATCGACTCGATCTTGTGTCAGAGATTGTTCTTGCTCCATGAGGTAATTAGTCCAAGTATCATGGTATGTGTCACTTTGATCATCAAAAACCTTGAATATATGCATCTGATTCCTTTTATTTATAACGACTACTTGGATCTTACACTTGCCCACTTGACCATGTCTGGGGGGATTGACAGGATGCCCTAGTAAGCCCATGTATGTAGGTTTTGGTTAGCCATTGGGGGGTTTTATGAAAATTCATCGTCCGCTCCCATCACAACACCACTATTTCATCTTGTTTCCCGCTCACCTATCCCATTCCACTTGTCGGGCACTGGGTTGACCTATTTTCAGGATTGCACCTTATCTTGTGGGAAGAAGGGGATAAAGACCCATAAGGTAAAAGCAAGCTGGTAAAAGATAAAAGACTAAGAATAAAACCTCGAGATGCTTCGCCAAGGGATCCCCGAGAAAGCAATAAAAGGCTTCTCAACAAGAAACAAGAGGGACTCGGAAAAATAATAAAACAAGACCTAACCAGAGGATAGGGGGTCTCATCAAGGTTAGGTTTCAAAGGTTGCTATACCAGATTCTTGAAAGCCATTATCCTAAAGGCAAGTACCTCATGTATCTCTATACCAATGGACTTCTAGGGCATTTAACCTTCCTCCTAAATAAAAAGGGTCCAAAAACACTTACAAAAGCTCACAGCATGGCCATTTGAATCAAGGTAAATGTCTCTTTGTCCGAAACCAATGACCATACTATGGACACTCTCAGCTTGATAAAACTAGTTTCCTTTGAAACCTTTATTGGTGATCCCCAAGAAAGAAGGGAACAAGTTTTTGACTAGCAGAATGAAGACGTGATTAAGGAGCAAGAACCTAAGCAAGATGATGAAGTACCAACTTGTGCTCCTCCCTTTGATGAGGCCATCCAAGAACCCTTCTCTCCTACACAACAAAAGGACGATGAGATTAGTTTCTTTCCGCTTCAAGATTTCGATGACACCTTGTCCCATGATTCAGAAAATGAAGGAGAAATGGAATCCCCAAAAGAAGTAGACCTTCCTTGCTGCACAATTGAAGATGAAGGGGTAGTTCCTGAGGATGAGACTACAACGCATTCTAAAAACATCGAATTCCTCGAAGCTCCTGCACAAGAAGAAACAATAAGTTTCCCTCCTCCCCTAGTTTTTGATGATGCTCTACCTTGTGATAGGGAAGATGAAGAGGAAATAAGAAAGAATGCTTCAAATCCTGCATGTTATGACATCGATAATGACATACCTGATAACATTGATGAGTTCATACATGTTGGAAGACGTAGGTGGGATGTAGTTGATTATGATATGGATCCCATTTATGACATAGAGAGTCATCTCCAAGTGTTGCCTTTGCAATTACCACAACACATTATTCTTGACCAGTGGCAACAAGGAGATGAGTTTTTTACCCATAGTTTTCAAGCACCCAAGGAAGACCTAGTACCTTGTCTTACCTTGAGGGTGTTGATGAGCACTCCTATGAGCACTTGGACTCTTTCCATGAAGATGATCATAAACCATTGTTGTGCTCATATATTGATAGGAGTAAGGACCTTCTTTGCTTGATGAAAAATCCTTGTGAATATTTTCTCGGGCCACCTTCGATTGCCCTACCTTGTTGTGTCTCTAGAGGTGTGGTTGGGAGGTATTTTTCTGATGTTGAGTTTCCTCTAGGGAAAACCCTAGAGTCTAAGGTTTGGTTGGATACCACAAGTTTGAGTCTACTATCTCAGTTTTTCAACTTTCCCTTGATAGTTTGTCAGTCGTCTGCTAGATCTTTGTCGATCCCTTCCTTGAATTCAGAGTGTGAGGATATCCTAGGTAGCCATTTTGCGGACCTTTTGAGTCAGTTCTCTGAACCTTGGACTTTTCATGACCCTTTCCTGAAGTGGATTGAGTACTTTTCTTTCAGGTTGACTTGGCATGGTTTTATCCCTCCCACCCACCTCCATGAGTTAGACTTTGTGATCTTTGATGATATGATATATATTCTAACCCATGACATTTTTGTTCTTGACTTATCACTATTTTTCTTTATGATGAAGCACAAAGGCAGGTATCATGGGACATTGTTGGATTGGCTTCACTGGTTATTTGACTACACCCAACATCCAACCAACAGGTAAGTACAGGTAAGTGTTTTGCTTTACATTCGCGTTTATGATTTCTTTATTTCAGTCATATATATCTATGTATGTTGGGGTGGCATTACCCACCCAATTTTATTACTAATATTTCTATTGAGATCAAGCATGTCAGCAGGTTATGCCAGAGATGTTGAGGTTCTCATGTGCTCTACGATGAGTACATGTCCCCGATTTAGAGCCAGATGTTATCCCCCACTTTTAGGGATAACTAGGAGATCATGTCTCGAGGCCCACAAGTCCTAGACATGGAGTACCGAGAGAAGGACTGACTTTAGCATGGCCCTGGAGGGCCCACCTTTTCTTTCTTCCATCATTTTTATCTTGTCAGCAGCAGGAACATCCACCACGATCGGCTCGGTCCTGTGTCAGATATTGTTCTTTCTCCATGAGGTAATTAGTCCACGTATCATGGTATGTGTCACTTTGATCATCAAAAACCTTGAATATATGCATCTGATTCCTTTTATTTCTAACGACTGCTCAGATCTTACACTTGCCCACTTGACCTTGTCTGGGGGGATTGAAAGGATGCCCTAGTAAGCCTGCATCTGTAGGTTTTGGTTAGCCACTGGGGGGATTTATGAAAATCCATCGTTCGCTCCCATCACAACACCACTTCATCTTGTTTCCCGCTCACCTATCCCATTCCACTTGTCTGGGCACTGGGTTGAACTATTTTCAGGATTGCACCTTATCTCGTGGGAAGAAGGGGCTAAAGGCCCAGAAGGTAAAAGAAAGTTGGTAAAAGATAAAATCCTAAGAATAAAACCTTTAGATGATTCTCCTAGGGATCCTCGAGAAAGCAATAAAAGGATTCTCAACAAGAAACAAGAGGGACCCAAAAAAATAAAAAAACAAGACATAACCAGAGGATAGGGGGTCTCATCACGAGCCAACCTATTAGGTACATGGGTACCTAGAAGTATGACATTGCCACCAGTTGGTTACCATGCCAGGGCAGTGACCCTTGGTTGCATGGCCAAGGGAAAGGGGGTCTCATCACGAGCCAACCTTCTCATTTTTGTGAAAGTACTTGTGTGTAACGCTGTCACCACTGGTCACCACGCCAAGGTAGTTTCCCTTGATTAGATCTTGAACAAAAAAGAAAAAACAATAAAAGAACAAATAATAAAAGGCAAGAATGGGCTTGGAAAAATTTGCATCCAGGACAGGTACAACTCGCCTTCTACAAAGGCACCCATAGGTAACGTTTCTTGCATCCTTGGCCCTCATTCCACCCAGATGCTTGGACATCCCCTGACCACATCACCCACTTACATGGCATGGATGAGGTCTCTTCCGAGAACTTTCATTTTCTAGTGGACACTAGCCCAATAGGACGCCTTGTCTTTTTCTCCAAACTTGTATTGTAGGCTTGTGTAACGTATTTGAGCTGTTAACTGATGTTTTAGGGATTTTGTGCAGATGTTTACACATATTGATGATGATATGTGATTGACATTGCTATGATCCCTGTGATTGATGAGCCCATGGAGGGTGTAGCTGTTGATGTGCAGGACCATGCCCGACATACATGTACCGTTTTGGACTGGTACACATGGGGAGATGATTAGTTCAGATCTCCATGGGGCTGAAGAGACCATCAGGTGGATGCTGAGACCCCATTGGGGGGAAGAGATAAGACAGGGATGGATCGGGGGCTTTGCACTAGAGAAGAAGAGGACGTTTCACCAGAGGCACTTTGGCAGAGCTTGACCTAAGGGGATTGACCCTCTTTCGGTGGAACGTTGGCCTTGGAAGGCCTGGGACATCACCCATGATGACCATGACATCATCCAACCTATTGGACGTCTTGGGAGGCATACTAGGCAGTATTGACACGTGTGGCATAATGGAGGAGCCCAAGGAGGGCTAACATTTTTCTCCAGGATGCTCCATTTTCCCTCAAAAGGGCTAATGTCTCCCTTGGAGGGGCTTGGTGTCTCTTTTAAGCTTGATTAGGGTTTTAAATTAACATTTTAATGTAAAAACAATATGATTTAGTATTTTGGCCTTGTCAGCGTTTTACATGACCTAAAATGTAAATTTAGGTTACGATACTGTATAAATGAAGGATTTCACCTTCATTTTTTCATCACAACTCACTCACTCATTGGTGAGGTCTGAAATTTGCGCCCTCTCTTGGGTTATTGGATGATTTAGTGATGCGCACTTATTGAGGGAGGATTTTCTTGGCATAATTTAGCATTTCTCTTAATGGAAGGTGTTACAACTAGGGTTTGCAATGCTTTTTCTTGGTGATATGTAAGTATTTCTTTGCAAAAATTCTTGAATGAATGGTTTTATTTTTATTTCTTTCATATGTTTATAATTTTGCTGAACAAAACCCTAGGTGACAAGCACACAAGTAGGTCCTTGTCTCATGTCCTCATTTGAGAGAATTTTCAGCCATTGATTGAAGAAAGAGAGAGCCTGGCCATAACTACACTCTCATTTTCTCTTCATTTATTGCTAGTCGTACTATCTATAAGATAAGAAGAAAGAGACACCCTAAAGCCTAGGTTTTCTGCACTTTGGGCAGATTTTTCTAGGGTTTGCTGGTAGAGCCTTGTTGTAGCAACACTTTGCTTCATCAAACCTTCTTGTCTTGGTTTTATTCTTCATTTTCAGCTAGCTGTGATTTCCATTTAGTTAAGGAAGGAGGAGAGAGCACCGAGGCCTAGTTCTCCTACACCAAGGTGAGCCTCTCTCCCCCAGGGTTTTGACTTTGAGGCCTTGCTTTAGAAACACCTCAAAGCTTCTCCCTCCAGTCCTTAGCCGTTTTACTTTTGCATCCTTTATCTCTTGCGTCCTTCACTCTTTGACTCCATTAACCCTAAGGCATTGATCTAAAGACCTCTTGCGTTGAAGTGAACCTGATAAAAAACTACTCTCTATACATTGAATGAAACCCTAACTACACTAACCCTAGCTTATAAACTAACCCTATTAACTAAGTGTTGTCGTCATCTCTTGATATTAACACCTTTGTGCAACTAATAGTTCCATTTATGAGCAATTGTATGGTTATTTTAAGGCATAATTAAATGAAGTGTTGATTTATTGCATTGAATTCCATATTGTTTTAGCATTTATTGATGAAGTGACATAATTTTCATTGCTATTTATAAACATTGACTTCATCAATATTTATTATCAAATTGCTTATAAATGTATCAGATAGTCATTGATTTACATGAAATACTAACCCATTGATCAAAGCTTGCATATATCAGTTTATTGTTGCTTTGTCTCAGGCAGATGTATCTCTTGGGGGGTTTTACTTTATTATTGGCCCTTTGGCCCGACTATCTGCTCGGTGGTGACTTGTGAGGGGGGAATAATTACTTTATCCTGTAATCCTTTGCCTTCTCAAAACCCCAGGTCACCGGGGATGTCTCCCCTAGGCCTTACCACCCTAAAGAGAAAGAACCATCCCATTGTGGTGACATTGGGTGGGATTGGTTCCTATTACACCAGTTTGACCTTCAAACCACAAGCCTTTTATCCTTGCTATAAACTGTGAGATAACATGACACTTTGGGTAGGTTTGGGGTAGGTCGAGGTGGCCACTTGGCATTGATCCAAGTGGCCACTTGAAAGGATTACAACATGCCACTTGGAAATGAGGGAATGGACCACTTGGAGCAAAGTCAATGGGCCACTTGGTAGAGATCTAATGAACCACTTGGAAGCAAACCAATAGGGCTCTTGGTGCAGATCCAGGTAGCCACTTGGAAAATTTTCAACAAGCCACTAGGCACAGATCTAACGGGCCACTTTGTAGCTATTGAATGGACCACTGGAACAGACCTAGGGGAACAGTTGGCAATGGTCCGATGGGCGACTTCGCATAGATCAAGTTGGCCACTTGGAAACAAATCAAGGGGCCACTTGGCACAATTTGAGGTGGTCACTTGGCATAAATTTAATGGGCCACTTGGCACAGATCCAATGTGTCACTTGGCAGGTTCCAACATGCCACTTGGCATAGATATAATGGGTTTACAATTTAACAGATGGAGATATCAATGAAATTAGGGTTAGGTGAACTTTAGAGTTTAAGATGACCATAATTCCTGAGACCATACTCGACATTGTGAGGAATTGATGGTTTTCTTTGGCTGTCAGATAAAATATACCTTGAATATTTCCTTTAAAAAAAACGTTGTCTGACAACTAGTTTTCTTTTAACTTATCTTGTGCCGATCCACAATTTTTTGTATCATATTTGCACGATTAATTGTTGTCGTTTGTCCTAAACCTGAGTCACACATTGAAGAGGATCATACTTCTTGATCAAATCTAAATTATCGTTCAAGTAGAGGAATTTACATAACAATCTGTGGAATCAATTCTCTCATGTAAACCAAAGGTGAGACAAACATACCTGTAACTCTGGTCTCCCTTTTTCCCAACTTCTTGATGAACGGTTCACTATGAATGCATTGATCCTCGTGTATCGCTTAAGTTCCTTGATTCTTGTGGTTAACTGAAGGTTCTCGACCAAGATTTCATGGTAGAACTTGGAGTTCCACTCAATTAAAGTCTTCATCAACAACCATACCTCCACCACTCATCTAATCTGAGTGTAGTTAGCTGATGAGAGATGGAGTATTGCTTTGCCGGAGAAGGGTGCCCCAAAAGTTGACAATGCCCATTTATTATTTTATTACTTTACTCAACAAAATGCAAGAGTATTCATATCTTATTACTTTACTCAACAAAATGCAAGAGTATTCATATCTTATTACTTTACTCAATTAAAATACAAAACTATAGATAACATATTACCTTACTCAATCAATCATCTCTGGGCACCCCGTTTAGTCAACAAAATTATGGATATCGTATAGGTATTTAATGTTCACACAACAAACCTTAATCACAATACAAATCCCATGCCAGGTGTTTGGTGGTCTACCTCTCCCATGGTAATCAACCATTAATTATTCCTTGACATTATTATCATAACCTAATTTTGACGTAACACACCGTTCATTTTGACTTTATATTGCTATGAAAATAGCTCAATTATTAGCCATCACGTAATAAACCATCAATTATTAGCAATCAAGTCTAAAGAGATTTCATTTTTCCCTCATGTTGGATTACTGACAGGGGGGTGAATCAATAATAGAGTAATGATAATCCTTTTTACCATAGTATGTAAGTGCTATTTATATTTATAATCAATGGAACATTATCATCCAATAAGTGCAGAGTAAATAAACCATAAACAATGAACAATCAAACACATGCACAATACAACAATATTTTTATGTGGAAACCCAATGCGAGAGAAAACTACGAAATTCTTTTTCTTATATGTCTTTAAGAATTACATTCATTGGAAGCACCAACTTCCTTTGTTCTCCAGTTGCAACTGGAAGGAGGCTCCAACCCCCAATATTTTTAGGCTACAACCTAAGGGAAACTCCAACTCCCCAATTCTATGGCTACAACTAGAAGGAGGATACAACCCCCTATGTTCTTCGACTACAACCACCTATCCTTTCCCCATCCTGCCGCCTTGAAATATAAGTAAGATGATGAAAGCATTGTCACACTGTCGCTGTGAGATATACTGTTGTAAACCTGTACTAATCTGAGCCAACAACCTATAACTAACCTATGCCACTGTCTTGTATCCAACCTGTACCTGTACTCGTCATGTACCAATCAAAACCCAACAAGTACGCGACCTATATGTGTTGTAGCATGCGTATGTATGCACTCTGTTTGTATTGCAACCCACGTATGTATGCATCCTGTCTATACTGTAGCCTGCATACGCCTTATGAAATCTAGAGTTTTTCACTTTTGCGGAAACTAAGACACTCGGTTTCCTCTTGTCAAATCAACCTACAACATGTCATTGTGTCCAACCTGTAGCTATGCCCTGTGCATACATCCTCATACATAACCATTAACCAAGTGTAGCTATAACTTACTAGTCATGTGCCATACAAGTATAATCATGAATAGGTGTAATAAACCTCACATGGACTAGACATCAAACCCTTTTTAATATACATCCTCTCAATACATCAACCACTTCACAAATACCATCTCTCAACCATCTACCACAAAATCCTTAACCATATGTAATGTCCCCATTTTGGACATTATTATATATCAGAGTGTTATGCTTGCCAGAGTAGCCAGATGGGGGTGACATCGAGTTCATGAGACATTGAGGGGTTTTATTGGGCCTGACTTGCATCGTTCATCATATTTCATCATCAGGCTTTGGTTTCGTTGCATTCTGACGATTTTCGTAATTTTGAGTTATAATGGGTCATATATTAATTATTTTCACTAAGAAGGTCGTTTTGGGCATAATACTTGGAGAAACCTCTTAGTGTAATAGCTCTTAGAATCGGGAGGAAGAGAACTACAGGATTAGATGATGAGAAGTGACTTTCAGTGGTCGAAGAAGCCATAGGGACAAATAAATCACTTTTAGAGGCAAAAAGACCAATTAATTAATAAAGTGATTTAATTAAAGAATAATAAAAATAAAGTAAAATTCACTTGGAGGGAAAAGGTGAACAGGGGGGATAAAATAGAGATAGGGGCCTCTATTCTCTCATTATATTGATTATCATTTTGATGTATGGATTTTTTCTAGAGAGCCCATGATACTTGGGGGTTTTGAGGGTTTTAACTGAACAAACCGTAGAGATCAACTCGATGGTGAAAGATTCCACCTTTCCCGATCCAAGCTTGTCCAAGGAGGTGAAAGATTCCTCCCTAACCATTCTAATTCAGTTTCTATCTCAATTCAAATCCATTCCAGTCATCAGTTAGTGAAATAGGGCGCATCTTAGATGGTTTATGTAGAGAGGGCGCACCCGCTAGCAAACAAGAGTTTGATTTGGTTTGTGGAGCTTGGTTTTGGGCCAAATCTTGATTGGAGGCTCTTTGCCATCATCAGAGCGCCTCTTTTGTCACTTGTGGGGGTTTCTTATCCTCCAAATTTATTATTTCTTAGAGCTGGGTGAAATTCTTCAAGGAGGGTGCATTGGCACTTAGTGATACAACCAGTTGGAGGGTTGAATCTCTTGCTACAGAAAAGGAATCTCTTCTTGTGTGTTTTCCATCCTTAGATCTACAGTTGGGAATCATTTTACATAGGGTTTGAGGCCATTTCTTAAGAGGCCAAATTTGCTTGGGTTTCTACAGCCAGTGGGGTGCACTTTCCAGATAGGGTGATCATACAGTGTCAAGGAACAAAGCCATTTGGAGATCCAGACTTAAGGAGGTAGTTGGGGAGTTTTAGGAGCTACATCTCATTGTTCTATCTTGTTTTTAGAGCTACCTACAACCATAGAACCAAGCCTAAATTAAGAACAAACACTCATTGGGAAGGGATTATGTAATGTCCCCCGCCTCTTGCTGAGGAGGTTTGGGATGACTCAGTGGTCTAGGTATCCCCACTAGGCCATAGTCTCACATTGAGGGGAAAAGTCAACCAAACTAATGTTATATTCTTAAGTTGACTTAATGAAAAGGTAAAAAGAGTTAAAAAGATAACTCAATGAAGGAATAGAAACGTTGGAGGTTGAGTTAGGAGTTAACCCTAGGGGTTAACTTAACTCAACAATGAAACATAAAAAAAGTATAAAGAGAAGGCTAGGGTGCACCTCTCATTCATTCTGGATTTTGGTATTTTCTTGTTGATGCTCTTGAGAATACAGTTTTGAGGGTTTTGATATTACAAACCCTAGTGAACAACGCAGTGGTGAAATATTCCACTCACCTTGTTCCAAGATTGGTCTCGGGGATGAAATACTCCACCCACACCATTCTACATCCAACATCTATTCAGGAGGACTAGCATGCCCGTACCACTTGGACCAACAGGTTTGTACTAGCTTTGGTTTTCTTGCAGGGGCACACCATTTGATGAAGAAGAGTTCGATCCAACATATTGAGGAAGTCTTGGAGGTTTCTATCATTAGGGTTTTTCTTGCAATCCCTTGATCATGAGTTTGAGGGTTTCTTTGAGGGATCATCTTGTCCTATCATTTGTCTATAGGTTGGGACGATTTTAGGAGGAAGAGGACGAGTTGGTGATTCAATATTTCTCAGATCTAGAAGGCCATAGGCCAGATCCGACCCTGAAAATTCTCTCAGGGATTCATGGTTTCCCAATCTATCATCCTAGAGAGTTTCAGAGGATTCATAGCCCACATTCAGCTAGACCATACTATTGTCCATATTTAAGGTTTCAGGAGGGTCGTAGCAGTTTAGGGTTTCTGCAGTTTGAGGAGGAAGCTTCAGTGTTGATGATCCATACTTCAGTAGGTGGTTGCTATTGCCTTGATCTATCATTGGGAGGAGTTTAGTAGTGTTTGGGGGTCTTCATCTTCAGGAGGGATGAACCCTTGGTCTACATCATCTTCAACAGGCTGAATCGTCATCTTGAGAGTTAGGCTTAAACCCTAGTTTGCAGATTGAGCGTTCATCTTCTATTGCAGCCTTTGGGAGGCTTGACTTGTATCTTTGGGAGAATTTTGTATGCAACTCTATTATTGTCTTGAAGCCATCTGAAGCTATTCCAAATTTGCTTCTCTATTTGTATCAGGTGCTTGCTTTCTTATAATAAAGTTCAACTGTTGCTTGTGGTTCCTATCTTGTGTAATGTTGATGATATTCATATGATTGCAATAATGCTTGTATAATCTGTGGCAGAATAACTGATTAAACCCTAAGGCCTAAATGTTCATGTCCAACCTGCATACACAACAATCAATAATCAAATTAGTGGTTAGTTAGTGTTTCCAAGAAAAATTTTGGCTTGGGATCATTATAGTGGTATCAGAGCTCTGATCCTCCAAACCTGTGAGGATTAGCGCATGTAAAGGTACAATGGTATATTTATGGGCAGAAAGAAGAAGAAGGCTAGTGAAATAGAAGACGAAATGGAGGGATTAGGAGATGAGCATGAGCCACAGGGCTTGTCTTTCTTGGCAACTGAATTCCATAAATTCCATAAAACCCTAGCTGGTACAGAAAGAAACCTGGTCCACCACTTATAGGAAAGCCAGGAGACAAACCAGAGGGAACAAGCCGAAATCATTGAGACTTTGAATAAAGTAGATGGGAATCTAAGGAAGATTGATGAGAACCAAACGATGATCACTCGGATATTGATGCAGATGACTCACCAGGGGAAGACCCTGAGACGTATGGAAGAAAAGAGGCTGGTGGATCCCAGGGTGAAATTTAGTATAATCCAGAGAAAGCTCCTAGATCCAAGGGAAGCCATGCAGGGGGTACGTCCCATGGACAAATGGGTAGCAGGGCTAACCCTAGAATGTACTTACATACATACATAGATGAAAAGGTACAGTAGGAGCAGGAGGATGACTTTGTTGAGCAGATGACACAGTGTGCTAGGGAATACCATGGCTTGGATATGATAATTCAGAGACTGATGTCCCTAGATCAGTACTGCCAACTCAATTTCAGAAACAAGCCCAGACCAAACCACATAAGAAGTTATGAGTTTGAATGAAGAGCAAGGAATATGGAAATCCCATACTTTGATGGTATGACCGAGATGATAGCACATGCATGGGTACAAAAGTTGGACACTTATCTACAACTTAATCCCATGAGGGAGATGGAAGCCATCAAGTTTGACACTATGTATTTGGATGGAAAGGCTCATGAATAGTGGTATCATGGACTCACCACAGTAGGCCACAATCAGATAGTGACCTATACAGAGTTCACTCAGAGACTCATTGACAAATTTGATCAGGGGGATCCTGAGCTGCACTTCCAGGAGCTCACACAACTCAGGAAAAAAAGAGCAGCATAGGTATACATTGAAGAATTCCAAAGGCTAGCAGTCATGGTACATGATATATCACCAACCAGACTTATGATTCTTTTCACTGAAGGGTTGATGGAACCCTTGAAGGGTTGGGTAAAGGATTTTAAGCCTACCAACCTACAAGATATTATTTGGAGGACAAGGGACCTAGGACCAGATGCCAAACCAAAGTTTGTACCTAGGCCACCCCTTAAAACTGGAGGAAGATATTAGAGATCTCCAATGAACCAGGGGGGACATGACCCAAGGGGGTTTTATAGGGGCCGTGGAAGAATGGATGATAACACCAGGAGGGAACTGAGAAGGAAGCAACTTTGCTTTACGTGCAAAGAACCATGGAAACCATCACACAAGTGCATGGACCGTGGCCAAGTGCACTACATAGAGGTGACCTCAGACAATGAGGAGGAGGAATATTATGACCAAATTCAAAACATGGAGGCCGAAACCATAGAGACAACAAAGGAGGAGGTCACGGGACAGGACAATACAGATGAGGGGAAATCTACCTTGGAATCTATCAACGAGGTGCCCAAATTTAACACCTTCAGGATGAGAGGAGTCTTTCAAGGGCAGAAAGTATCAGTATTGATTGATGGGGGAGCCTTTCACAACTTCATTGACTCAACATTGTTGAGAAGGAGGCATATACCCACGGTGGAATTTGAAGGGTTCAAGGTGGAGGTAGTAGGTGGAAGCACTATGCCTCATGACAGGTACATTCCAGGTATGAAACTTACATTGGGTAGGCATGAGTTAGTACATGAAGTCTATGTGATGGACCTTATGGACACTAACATAATCCTTGGATTTTAGTGGCTCAACACATTGGGGCCTATCACCACCAACTACAAGACTATGGAGATGTCTTTTACAGAGGAGGTGTAACACCCTGTTTCCCCCAGTCTGTAAAAATAACTATACTGGCCAAGTATTGTGGCAAACTCAAAAATGTATATCGGGAGTTCGAGGGTTCGGAGGTTGGAAGGGGCCACTTTCGACTGTAGAAGTCGCGAAGTGCCGAGAGTCGAGGCTCGTGAGAACACGTGGTACATCCATCAGGTGGGGTCCGCATGGCCGATGGGTGGACACGCATCGCCTGGGAAGGAGTCAACATTCTGTTGACTTCTCGCATCTCGGAGGTTCGCGAGGTAGGAGCACGAAGGCTCGACGCCCCAACTCGCGAGGTGGCGAGATGCGAGAAGTGAAAAAGGGAAGTCAAACCATCGCTGACTTTTGCATCTCAGAGGTTCGCAAGGTAGGAGCACGAAGGATTGACGACCCAACTCGCGAGGTGGCGAGATGCAAGAAGTGCAAAAAGGAAGTCAAACCATCGCTGACTTTCACGTCTCGGAGGTTCGCGAGGTAGGAGCATGAAGGCTTGACGCCCCAACTCGCGAGGTGGCGATATGCGAGAAGTGAAAAAAGGAAGTTAAACAATCGATGACTTTCGCGTCTCGGAGGTTCGCGAGGTAGGAGCATGAAGGCTCGACGCCCCAACTCGTGAGGTGGCGAGATGTGAGAAGTGTGAAAAGGAAGTCAAACCATCGCTGACTTTCGCGTCTCGGAGGTTCGCGAGGTAGGAGCACGAAGGCTCGACGCCCCAACTCATGAGGTGGCGAGATGCGAGAAGTGAGAAAAGGAAGTCAAACCATCGTTGACTTTTGCGTCTCGAAGGTTCGCGAGGTAGGAGCACGAAGGCTCGACGCCCCAGCTCGCGAGGTTGCGAGATGCGAGAAGTGCGAAAAGGAAGTCAAACCATAGCTGACTTTCGTCGTTTATCAGAGTCGAAAAACTCGATTCTCTGGTAGCGCCGTGTCACGAAGAGCGAAAGGACGCCATACTGGTTAGTCCTTTGGCCATAACCGTCGATCAGATGAGTGCGGTTAAGGGATGGCAGGGTCTGTATCAGGGCTCGTAGGGACTCAGAGAATTCTATTCTTCGGAGAAAAGAAGAGAAGGGGCGAAAATTTTTATTATTCCGTAGTGGGTGTGTTACAAATTGGTATCAGAGCATGGTTACAGCACTCGGCCTGCTTGGGCTCATGAACGAATTGCACATAAGCTCCATTCGAAACACTCCTAAGAGGATTAACCCTCTACCTTAAACCCTTTTATATTCAAAGGATCAAAGTTTGAAAATAAGAACCTGACTGTGTATGCATGTGATAGAATTATGAATTTTTGCGTGGGTTATAATTTTTTTTCTAGATATTGACTAACAACCAGCGTTTGTCTTTTGCACCCAAGTGGGCGATCGACTGCGGGAATTTACAGACGCAGAGAATGGTGACTCATCAAGAGGTGGGAGAGGGCTCCCACAATAGAGATGAAGAGTCTGATGAAAGAAGGGCAATAGGGACCCCTCCAGATCTAGCTGAGACTGTGAGGAGTCTCATGGTCGAGTTGCAAAGCTGCAAGGCCGACAATGAAAGGATGATTAAAGAACAAGAAAAGCAGACAAAAATTAATGCAGTTTTACTGCAGAGTTTATCCGATCTGCAAAGACAAATGCAGCATGAACCTGAAACTCAGAAACATGGTCATATCAGTGGCCACACTGAGAGGAGCACCTTGAAAAAGGTCCACCAGAGGTAAGGGACCAGTGCTGAGTGATTCCTCTGAGAAGGAAGCTGGCGATTCAGAAGACTCTTGCAGCAACATAACCAGTTCCTATTCTCAAAGAAAAAAAAAGAATCAAAAGATTTCCAAGGGTCATAAATTTGAGGAATTCAGAAAGGCCAAACCACCCTCCTTCGATGGTGAGATAAAGAAGGGATAGGAAGCAGAGGCCTGGCTTCTTGGACTAAAGAAATATTTCAGAGTCCATGCTTTTTTAGAAAATTTGAAGGCCCGAGTAGCCACCTTCAATCTGAACGGAAAGGCTTCCATTTGGTGGGAAGATCTTAAGAATGTGAATGGGGTTCACGAAGAGGATCTGTCTTGGAAGCAGTTTGAGAAATACTTGCGAAAGAAGTATTTGTCGGAAAAATATTTCGACGAGAAGACAAAAGAGTTTTATGAACTCAAACTGGGGCAACTCACTATAGAGGAATATGTCAACAAATTCCTTGACTTGTTGAGATATGTGCCTTATTTAAAAATAGAAAAGGCAAAGGTGCAACACTTCATCAGTGGGCTACCTAAGGACTACCGAAATAGAATTGAATTTGATGAGCCAAAGACCCTAGAAGGCACTATTTGAAAGACAACATATTGTCAGGAACAATATGGACATCGAGCAGAACCTCACGAAGGATGGAAACCAAAGAATGGTTCAAGGTTTTAGAAAAAGGGGATTAAATCCCCAGGATTTAAGAACTATAAGGAGAACCCAAGAATGAACTTTCCAGCCCAGAGTGTACTCCAACAGAACTTTCCCTCATCGGGCGGAAGTAAAATTTCTAGACCTGTACCAGTAAAGACTGATAACCCAAAGAGAGAACCTTTGAAATGTTGGGGTTGTGGAGAAGAACATATCCTAAGAGACTGTCCACACCGACAACAAAATAGTTGGAGGATTTATAACATCCAGAAAGTTACTACAGTCAATGTTGTGGCCAGGAGTGTGTCACAGATTTATGTAGCCTTGGATAATAACCAAGCTGACCATCAAGCTTCAGTGGTGGAGATAGAAGGTATGATCTCCAACCATCTAGTGTCTATTTTGATTGACCCTGGTTCAAATTTGAGTTATATAGCCCCTAAAGCTATTGATAAGTGTAAAATAAAACCACAAAAACAAACCAAGCCATGGTTGGTACAGTTGGGCACTGGCACCAAAAGAAGGGTAGCAGAGGTCATACCAGCTTGCCAATTGATGTTGGGTGAATTTCCCACCCAAACAACCCTTAACGTATTACCCCTTGGACTGGCTAGCCGCCCATAAGCCTAGATTGGACTATTACCATAAAACCTTAGAATGTGCGAGCACAGAAGGAAAAAGGATGACACTTCAAGGGATCCGAAAACCCGTCTCGGTGAGACAAATATCAGCTCTGCAAATGAGAAAGTATTATCGAAAGGGATGTCCCCTATATGCAATACAGGTGTCGGAAACCATAAAAGGTGACAAACCCAGCCTTGAATATCATCCTACCCTGAGAGAATATAGAGATGTGTTTCCGGAAGAGGTACCGGGTCTACCTCCGAGAAGAGACATAGCCTTCTCGATAGAACTCACATCGAGAGCGGTGTCGGTGTCTAGGACACCCTACTAGATGAGCACACCCGAGTTAGTTGAACTCAAATTGAAATTAAAAGAAATGATGGATAAGGGTTATATTCGACCCAACGTGTCTCCATGGGGAGCGCCAGTCCTGTTTGTGAAAAATAAGGACGACACCCTTAGACTGTGTATAGATTATAGACAACTCAATAAGGTAACCATAAAGAACAAGTACCCCTTGCCCAGGATCGATGATCTGTTCGATCAATTGGGAGGCGTGTCTATTTTCTCAAAGATCGACTTGAGATTGGGATACCATCAAGTCCGAATCAAGGGTGAAGACATCCATAAAACTACCTTCCGGATGAGGTATGGTCACTATGAGTTCATGGTAGTGCCATTTGGGTTGACCAATGCCCCTGCCACTTTTATGTGCTTGATGAACAATGTACTCAGTAAATTTCTAGATAAATTTGTGCTAGTTTTTATTGATGATATATTAAT
>ML835170.1:19010-39796 GCA_009831015.1 Picea engelmannii
TTTGGGATAGGAGTCCCATTTGGATTCTGGACTAGCTACCATTACAAGTATAAATAAGTATGAGGGGTTATGATATGCAGAGATGCAAAGGATGCAATATGAACTAAAACTAAATGTAGAAATCTAGTCTATTCTAATTTATCCTATATACGAGAAAACTACCTAAGAAATGAACAAACAATAAAATCACTAATTGTTGCATACAATATTAAATCAACGAGAGACAAGTATTAGTAATATATGAACAAATAAATGCATATATTATTCTACAACAATAACTTATTCAAAACTATCTATTCATCATCTCAGAACAAGGATATTGGAAAAGAAATACACTGCAAAGCTACAATATTCACACAAGAGTAGTCTATGAAATTAGGTAACCTTACAACATTCACAGTGATCATGAATAAGATGGAAACATTTCACAACAAAAGAATCATAAATAACATATTTCCTTCTCCTCCAAAAATGGCCTTGATGGATTCTTGCTATTTAGATTTCAAAAACGATTCCAAAATTACAGAAATTAAAGATCCCCTTCTAATTGGGTGCTCTTTGTCATATATAGTTGGTTTTTCTATTGTTTCTTAGGACTTATTGAATTCTCCAATGACAATTACAACTCTCAATTTTCCCTATTTTACAAAAAACACTTTACAATTCAGAATAATTTTCATGAATGGCCCTTAGAATTTTACCTAATGTAAGCTTACCACACTTCATAATAAGTAGAAATGAATATCACCCTAGTGAACAACATACTTTCTAGAGTGATTTCATAAACTATTGAATTTTGGGACACATTCTTCATGTGGTATTCATATCCTTTTCAACGTGAGCTAGAAAGACTTAATTAGATTTTTGTCCTTTCAAGGCACTACCAAAGAAGGGGTAAAAACGTTTCTCAACAACCCCAAGACCCCTCAAGTCAAAAACCTAGTCACAAAGTGCCTAAGGAGATTCTCAGAAGGAAGCAACATATCCAACCCACAAGAACTCAATATGGTGGATAAACTTCACAAACACCTAGTGATGGAATCAATATAGACTTGGATGTTTATCTTTCCAAGTTTCATATAATTGTCCCTTTCATTGAGCTTACGTAGATTCCTTCACTTAAAATGGAAGTTGGGAGGGATTTGGGTTTTGTTAAAGTTAACAATGATCCTTCCCAAGATCAACCCGTAGTCCTTGAAACCACTAATAGGGGACGTTTTAATGGGAATCATGACCCATTCTTCATTTCCTTAGGTGTGAATGAGTTGATTATACATAATTGTATGTTGGACACTGGGGCTTCAACCAATGTCATGCCTCTAGGTGTTATGTAACAGCTTGGATTAGAGACAACAAGACCTTATAGAAATTTTTTCACAATGGATGCTAGGGAAGTTAAGGTCTACGATGTCATAAAGTACTTACTTGTTTATCCGACAATTGAACCTGAAACTAGAGTTTTGATGGACATAGTGGCAATTGATGTGACTGATTCATGGGGTATGTTGTTGTCAAGAAATTTTGCTCATGATCTAGGTGGTAGTCTACAAATGGACTTGTCTTATGCTATACTCCCTTCCTATTGTTGGGTATGTGCTATATTCTTTGCATGGTTTTGGGTCCCCCTATTAGGGGGGTTTATTCGCCAAATCTTTGGGTGATCTTTCACCTATAGCGGGGGTGATTTTTCGTCTTTAACAATTTAGTGGCGCATGGTATTTCAACCCATGGTTTTCTTATTTCAATTAAGGACTTGAGGTTGTAATTTAATCCAGGCCAATGGATTAGGGGTTTTTGGATGTTGTGGGATCCTATATATTGTATCATAAACAATGAAGTTGAATAATGAATATAATTAGAGGTGCGGCTCTAAAACAGGTTGTTGATTTTTCGGATTGGGTTTCTAGGGTAAATCTTTGTGTATATGTGTGATTAAAATTGTTTTATTTTCTGTGCTAAGAATTTGTGTGTGCATTTCATTAATGTAAAAGGTTTAAAACTTACATTTGGTATCATAACAATTATTGGCTTGAGGGGGATGCCTTTATGGCTAAGGGTTTGGCTCGGGTCTGTGATAAACCTTGTTACAGTGGGAGCTTTGTGATATTGATTCTTATGGTGAAACGAAATGTCAAGCAGTTCAAAAATAGAGATCACAAAATTTAATGGGTAAATTTTTGAGTTGTGGAAGCTCAAGATGGAATATATTTTGGTTGAAAAAGATTAATGGGTTGTTGTAGATCCATGTACTGCACCTATAAGAATGTTAATAGAATAATGGACCAAGTTGGAGTTGGATTGAAAGGAAAAGAGAAAAAAATTGTTGTGTCTCTCAGATTCACTATTATTGAATGTTTCAAGGGAAGCTACAACCAAGTAATCATGGAATAAGTTAGGGGATTTGTATCAGTCCAAGTCCCCAATAAACAAACTTTTCATATGAAATAAGTTGTACAACCTGAGGATGAAAGATGGAGACTCATTAACAAAGCATATGAATGCCTGCAATGTCGTGATAAGTTAGTGATTGTTCGTTTGTATTAAGTTTTTTGATGAAGATAAGTATACCAATTTATTGTGCTATTTACTAGACTCGTGGGATAGTTTGGTTGTGGCCATAGGGAGTAATGCAATGACTTTACGTTTTGATGATGTGGTATCATCCTTGTTTTCAAAAGAGATGAGGCAGAATAACATGGAAATTCAGAGCACATATGCCTTATTTGTAAGAGGATGCTCTTGTGAAAGAAAAAAAAAGTCCTCAATTGAGAGAGCTAAATCTAGAGGAATATTTGAATCTCCAGGAAATTTCGTAAAGGTATGTTGGAGATGTGGAAAAGAAAGGTATTACAAGAAACAATGTAGATCTAAAAGTGTTGAGAGAGAGAAGGGGTTTGATGTTGCCCCTTCTATAGAAGCAAAAACCTCCATGGATGAAGGAGGGGATGTGTTATTGGCTTCTTCAATCACACATGCAGATCATGAGGCATGTTTATTTGATTTAGGTGAATCCTTTCATATGACTCCTCATAAGGACTAATTTTGCAAGTATGAAAGGTATGATGGGGGTGATGTTTTTCTAGGATATGACTCTACAACCAAAAATATAGGAAGAGGAAAATTCAAGTTGAATCTCATGGATGGTATGATTATAACACTCCCTAGTGTTTTTCACATCCTAGGATTGGAAAAGAATTTGATTTATGTAAGTTAGTAAATTTGATTTATGTAAGCAAGTGTAAAAATAGTGTTTGAAAAGGAAACTTGCAATATGGTTTGAGGGGAAATGGTGTTGTTGAGGGGAGTTCGTATTGGAACTCTGTATAAGTTTCTAGGAAGATTATTAGTGATGGGTGCAACTGTTTCATGGTTCCTAAGATTGGATATGAAGAAGGAAAAACTCACGTACTCTCCGGAGAAAAATCTATGATGTGGCATCAAATACTAGGGCATATTTGAGAGAAGGGGTTTCAAATATTAAATGTAATGGTATGGTTGAATCCATTCTCTCATCCACTGTCATATATTTGTCCAAACCTTCTAAGTTTTCTTACGAATCCATCTCTGTCCATATTGTCCAAGACTCTTCTACACAACTGTCCATAATGTTGACCCATATGTCACTGTACTATCAAGAAGTATTCACTACTACAACTGATTAATCTATCATATTGTACTTCTGCTAATTGACTTCTTTAAATCTATCTACTCAAACTCTGCAAGCTGCTCGAAGGATGGTTCTCTGGTCTGTCTCAGCTACCGCATAGACTCCCCTATCTAATGTTCATATTACCTGGGAGTCTCTAAGCTGGATGGCTTAGAACAATTCCTTCTCTGATGTGGAGTCATCATCATCTTCATTGGTAGATTCATCATCTCTCTGAACTCTGACTTATTTATTTATGTTTGTGGATTCATCTTTGACTACAATACCTGAAAGTACAATCTCTTGAACCTCTTCCTTATTTACTTGTCCTCCTTTTCTTTCATTTCTTTTCTTAAACCTTTATGTATCTGACATCTTCCTTTTTCTTTGTAGATTTGTCTTCATCTCCTTTTATTGCCAATATTGCAATCTCTGGGACCTGGTATTTGTTCACCCGTTCTTCCTATTTTCTTATCCATACTTTATTATATTTTATATCAATGTTCTCTTTCATGGAAGTATAAATCATGCTTCTACAATCATGATCTATGTCTCCATAGTTATGACATTTGTAACATTCAGTGTTACATGGGGCCACATAAAATTTTCCTTCTTGAACATTTCTTTTATAATCTGTGCAATCTGCAACGTTATGTCCAAAGTTAGTGTTATCACACTAAATTGCCTTGGGTCTTTTAGTTTGTTTTCATTCCTTTTAAGCCTTAGATTTTAATTTTCTTTTAAAGTTTCATCCCTTTATTAGTTTATGTTTGGTAGGACCCCTTAGATTATTAAAGTTTTGAGTCTTAGCTCTAGTTTGATCCTCAAATTGGTTTTTGATCCTTGAACCATTTTAGCTCATGGTTTATTTTTTGATCCCTTCCATGACTTGTCCCTAGGTCGATCCCTCCCATGATTAGACTGATGTGAAACACCTCTCTCCTCACTCATGACCTCATAAGCATGCATCATCGTCCTAGCTTACCTATCTAATCATTTTTTGAATTGGAAACGCTGCCTACTCATCAGGCAGTTCCGTAGCGCCTATCCAGTTCATCGTACTCCCACCTCAAGTCATGATTTCCATGACTGATGTCATGTCCCTTTTTTTCCAGTGCCAACAGTTAAATAAAGATGTTTTCCATATCTTGCATTTACGAGCCCTGATAACGGTTTATAATTTTGAAAGGATCGACAGTGATGTGCAAGCTCACAAGTTCTTATCAGGTGACAACAAGACAACCAAGTTTGAGACTGAAGTGGGTTCGAAGGATGAATTTTTCGCAATCTCATCCTAATATTTCGTTGAAGATTCCAACAGGTTTCTACTCCACAAGTATCCCGTGTTTCCCCCCTCTGCATATTAATTTTCACAAGAAATTTGTGCTCGGGTTTTGGTTTTACAAGTTTGCACAGTCGTAAGGGACTCGTCCTTGCATGATAGCCTTGTCTTCTTTCCTTTTCAGACCTGTATCTTCATTGCCTGTGTCTAAATCATTTTATTGCTTCCTTCCTTAGCCATTGAAATCACAAACTTGTAAATAGCCTATCCTTCGTGTATGAGTTGCGCTACCCAGAGGCGTTGCTTAAACCCTCTCTGCCTCCCTTGCTTCCTTTCATCATTGGAGTTTAGCATTTTTTACTCATTGCAACGAGCCAATTTCAGATTGCCCCTCATTGTTTACACTCCATAATATTTGTACAAGCCTAAGGGTATAATTCCTAAAGTCGAGCTTGGCTTACTAGCATCAGTTTGTCTAAAAGGGCCAGCCTTATATATTTGAAGCCCGATTGAAAGATTTCCTAGTCATTACCATCCCTTAAGCCTCTTAAAATCCCTCATTCTGAGCCATGGAGACTCCTCAATTGAGGAAGACACACAAAGGTGGCAAGGTGGTTAGGAAAGAACCGATGGACATGCATCTTTTTGATGCAGATCCCATGGCAAGAGAGGCCTTTCAAAGAGTAGGGTGCCTCTCTTTCTATCAGAATATGCAGAGAGGCCATCCAGAGGTAGAAAGACAGTTTGGATTACAGTTTGATGGCAGGAAAACCAAGGTTGGGGATTTGGAGTATGAGGTGACTGAAGCCTCTATCTCAGCTGCAATAGGGATCCCCGTTACATGTGAAAAGTGGTTCAAAGCCATGGCTTTGAGTTCAGCCTATGAAAAATATATTTTTAAACCTGAATATCAAGCCAATGATTTTTCCAAAAGTATGCCAAGGAGTCAATTGATTGAACAATTTAACAGATTATTGAATATCATACAGAGATATTTTACTTGTGAAGGGAGATTTAACACATTGTACTAGTACCATATAAGGTTGTTGCTACATTTTACTGGTAAGGTTGAGATGAATATTCCCTATTACTTGCTGAGGAGTATAGGTAAGATGTCAGACATGATACAAGCCAAATCTAAAGATGTGGATTCTAGCATTTTCCATTTTAGATTAATCAGAATGCTAGTCTCTGAGGAATTGGGTAAGAAAGAGATTTCATGGGAGCATTTTTTTGTTACCTCTCATTTCAATTTGGATCTAGCACCAAATCCTCAATCACATAAGGCAATCCCTTTGTCACCCACCAGTACTACTAAAGCAGGGACCAGTAGGAAGAGAAAGGGTAAAGCCCCTGTTCAATTTTCAGAGATCAACAAGCAAGTCATAGAAGTTGAGGAGAAAGTTTGTCCTTCTCCACATAGAGATTTTTCACCACCTCCTCCACCAGGGTTAGAAGAGGTGCCTTCTTATACCAAAGCTACATCCAAGAGAGGGAAGAAGATTCTCTTCCCCTCTTCTCCTCCAGCAGTCGAAATCAAGGGTAAAATACCTTTCACAAGGTCATCAATTCCTAAGGAGGTTTTCAAAGAGCAGTCGTTACCATAAACCCCTATTCAAAAGAAGAAGGGAAAAAGCATAGAAAATCATGTGGAAGAAAAACAAGAAGCCTATGTAAAAAAAGGGAAAGGTAAAGGTACTAAAATACCTTTGGAGAGAAAAGATGAAACCTCTTTGAAAGACTTTGAGAAGCCTGTGATAAGAAATGAAGAAACTCTTGTGCAAAGGAAGAAAGGTAAAAGCAAAGCCACCAAGAAACCTGATGAGGTGGACAAGACACTTCCCATGCAGGTGGAAGAGGAGACTGAGAAAAAACCTCTTGAGATTGTGCATAACACTACTCCTCCTTGCAGTCAGACCTTCAAGAGACTTATCAGGAAACTTAAAGGTGCAAGAAAGGAAGTGGTTCAATTGAAAAAGGAAGCCATGTCTGACAGAGCCAAGATGACAGAGCTTATGGATGGCTATGGTCACACCCTTGACTTGGCAAGGTTTGCATCAAGAAGGGCCCAACCCCTTCATATACAGCTAAATAATATTTATAGACAGAAGAGAGGCTTTCAGTCTCAGAACAGGAAGCTAAAGGCAGAGCTGAAGTACTTTCAAGATGAGGTAGCTCAAATAAATTTACAGGTGTTGGTTGAAGTTTCCATTGAGGATGACAAACCAACAACTAAGGAGAGCACAACTACACTAAAGAATCTTGTCAATGCTAATAATAAGAAGTCAATTATGTCAATTGAATATCCTCTTTCTACCAAAAAGAGTGTTAGGTTAAGTGTCAAAATGACAAAATAACTGGTAAAAGGTAAGCCCCATTTTTTAGGATGGTTCATTTTTGGGAGGGTTAACTGATATGCAAATATTATCTCTGCCATCTATATAGGATTCTAAGCGTTTAGCTATCTAGATTTTGAGTTTTTGCTAAGTGCTAGCTTCACCCAGTGGTAAAAGGAACTACCTATTGTATGGTCAAGGCATCTAAGTAAAATGGTTTTGTCATCATGAAAGAACACAAATTGCTCTGCACATGTTCAAGATTAAAGGCGTTGTGTTTTTGGAAATGTTACCCAAACCTATACACAGATGCAGAGTAAGTGGCGCTACCTAATATTTGGCAGATAATAGAATTTCCATACAGGTGCAACACAGTGGCGCTACCTAACTGCGCTACCTAATATTGCACAAAGAGTAGAGTTTGTACATATACGCAGCATAGTGGCACTACCTACAGGCGCTACCGAATATTTCACAGAGGGAAAACGTTTTCACACATATGAAGCACAATGGCGCTACCTACATGCACTACCTTTTCTCCTTGTAGTGCGCTACCTAGATTCTCTACCCAAGGAAGCTGCCAGCAAACACCAGGGATCTAGGAGGACCAAGCTAACAACTTTTGGATTAATTGATGATGGATAAGGATGTAGAAACAACAGCTGGCATCATGAAGACAACCACATGC
This sequence comes from Picea engelmannii, assembly GCA_009831015.1. NCBI lineage: Eukaryota > Viridiplantae > Streptophyta > Pinopsida > Pinales > Pinaceae > Picea > Picea engelmannii. The sequence continues at coordinate 26,963 of ML835170.1, forward strand.
TTTGAAGGACACATGACAAACAAGGAGCTGCGCAACAAAAGGGAATCAAATTAGTTTGAAGTTCAGTTGGATTAGTCACCAACATTTTCTTGTTTTATAACATAGGTGGTTAGATAAGTTGTTAAATCAAATAAATGTTTAGATTTTTTCAAGGGAAGGAGGCCAGCTCGTACCTCTAGTTGTTGCCTCCCTTTTGTTATAAATAGATATATCAATTGCTTTAGTAGGTGGGGATGGTTGAGCAAGGCTCCCTTAGATTTTAATATTTTAATGAAGTAACCGTGATCTAGTGATATACTGGACTTAAGACATTTTGAATAATAGAAATCAACTTCTCTTTCAGCTTATTTGCTTCTGATGCTAAATGCTCATGTTTTGAATGATTCACATGAATGATTGTGGTGATGTTATGATGGATGTTTGATCATTATGTTATCATGATTTTTATTTAGCTTCCTTAGTTTCTCAGTTCAAGAAGATCTTGTGTTAAGAAACTTTCTTCCTTAGGATTTTGTAGACTCGATGTTTACAGTAGTCCCTACACTTCTCCTATTCAAGTCTTCCCTCTATTCATACTTACTCCAAAAATACTGATTGAAGTTAGCCAAGACATTGATTGTTGGTGCATGTTAGCCCTATTATCTGAGTTAGAACATTATCATTTAAGTCCTTTTCCATTTGACCCTTTAAAAACCTTTACATTCACTTATAAACCTGATGGGTACTGGGCTTGCCTTCCATGCAATCTGAAGGTGTTTCCTAGTGCCAACATTATTGGTGTCGTTGTTGGGGAATGATTTGAAGACTCTTCCCTGGGATTAAACGACACAGTATACTAGTCCTAAAGGTTCATTAGAACTCAGTATTTTGAAGATTGCAACCTGCACCTGGCGACTCCATTGTTTTAGATTTGGCACCTAAAGGCAAACATATGAGATCAAATCCACAACTACCTTTGGTTTCGTTTGAGGCTGACCCAGAGAAAATAATTAAGAAGAGAAAATCTTCTTTGAAAAGTTTTTTTGTTGTTGCTACAAGTGTTTCTGGTCAGTTGCCCGATTCTATTCTTGATACTCCAGCTGTTTTATCAAGTAAGATTTCTTTACCTTCTGCTGAAGTACCTGAAAAACTTGATTTTGAAGAGTTTCTTGTTGAATACTCTTCCTTTGAAACTAAATTGAAAGAAGAAAAAATTGACATATTTTCTTCCCCTGACATTGAGAAGTGTTTCAGTCTTGATGGTTTTGAAGATTTCCCCAGTTTAGGCTTTGCTACACCTCTCTCTATTAAAAATTTTGTTGCCAAATAAGTAGGAACTTCATCCCCTTTCCATACCTTACTATCTTCTTCCAAGACTCAACCTTCTATTGTGAAAACTGAAACTCCCCCTTCATCCGTTCCTTCTTCTCCAACTCTGCACATAGTCAAGTCTCCTCCTTCTTGTTCACCAAGAATCCAAAATCAAATGGCAGTTGTTAACGCCCTTGCAAATAGGATGGATGCCATAGTGGTTGCAAGATACACTCATCTAGTCTTACCTCATCTAGTGAATGCTCTCCCCCCTGGATATTATTTGAAATACATGCCCAAGTTTACTGGAGAAGAAGATATAATAGTTGCAAAATATCTTGTTGCTTTCTATAGCTATGCAGATAACCAAAATATTGAAAATGAGGATGTGTGGATGAGGGTTTTCTTCTAAAGCCTTTTTGGTGAGGCTAGGAAGTGGTTTAGGGGTCTGGCCCCTGGATCCATTACGGGTACTGAAGCATTGGATGAAGCCTTCTTGAGGCATTGGAGGGAAAAAAAGACTTTTTGTACTACATCACCGAATTCAGATCCTTAAAAAGGAAGGAAGGAGAGTTTGTCTTTGAATTTTCTAAAATATTTAACAAAATGTACAACAAAATCCCTGACGAGATAAAACCCACTGAAACTTTTGCAAAAATCACTTATGCCAGTGCATTTGATTATGAATTTTGTCTCCTTTTGAGAGAAAGAAGGTCACCTTCCTTAGTTCATATGCAAGATGTTTCCTTAGATGTAGAATCCAACATATTTTCATTAGATAAGCTCAGGGGAAAATACAATAGGGATAGAAGAAAAAACATAGTTGAAGCTTCAACTTTTGATTCCTCCGTTGTCCATTCTCAAGTAGATGAGCTGACCAAATTAGTAAAATCTCTTTCCACTGAAATTGAGAAATTAAAATCAGAAGGGAAATAGACATATAGAAATGCTCAAAACAATGATAACGAAGGTAACTACAGGAGACCAAATAATTCTCCCCAAATATTTCCCAGAGATCCCATAAATAGAGAAAGAGATGATCAGAGGGTACAAGCTCCTTTACAAAACAATTTGGTTACTAATGAAGAGGAAGAGGAGGCAGAAGCTGATCCCGAGATTCACTGCTTAGGTGACACATCCCCATCCCCAAACTTGACTCAATCCTCTTATGAAAAATCTTTAATGGATATTAAAATAAATGAGTTAAGTAAGGGAGATAAAGTAAAAGAAAATGTTGGTAGATATAATCTGAGATCTAAGAAGAATGAAGAAAAAATTGATGCCCCTAAACAACCTGCTCAAAAAGAAGATTATGCCAAGGCTATGACAATGAGCAGTAAGGAAAAAGACTCTCAAAACCCACAAGTTCTGATCAGAAATCCTCCTCCTGAAACCAAAGAGATTTTGAAGCCTTCCCCTTCCTTCAATTGTAAGAATGAGATCCATAAAATAAAGATCCCTGTACCTTTTTTGGAATCGATAAAAAATGAGGATTTAAAAAAATATTTATCCAAAATGTTACAACCATAATCATCTCCAAATGCCACTGACTCAATAAATCCGCAAGATGAAAAACCCGCAGTGATTTTAAGTCCTTTTATAGAAGACAAAGATGACTCATCCCCACCTTTATACACCTCACTGAATATACATGATAAGGTGCTACACAATCTTCTCATGGATTAAGGGGCATCCCACAATCTTATGCCAAAATTTGTTATGGATGAACTTGGGTTAGAAGTCACAAAGACCTATCATGACTTATATTCTTTTGACTCTAGAAAAGTCAAGTGTCTTGGAGTCATTAAGGATATGGTGGTGACCTTATTTAAGTTTCCCATGAAGAGTATACTTATGGATATCATAGTTGCTGATGTTCCCCCCAAGTTTGGCATGGTCTTGTCAAGATCCTGGATAAAAAAACTTGGGGGAACCTTCCAGATGGATCTCTCTTATGCTACTATTCCTGTTTTTGGGGGATAGCATAGAAGACTTTACAGGTAAGCTCAATTGGCTTACATCATTAGTGATGAAGCAAATCCCACAAATCACCATGTTTTTGCTTTTGATACAGATTTGGGATCTAGTATTTTGCAGCACATTGATGCTCCTAAAGCCCCTTTAGAAATCAGAAAATAGTCCTGCAACTTTTCTGTGGAACCTTCTCTAACCTCTTATGTCTGGAAGATGTTCTTTGATGGAGCCTCTTCCAAGGAAGGTGTTGGTGATGGGGTGATCTTTGTCTCACCAACTCAAGAAACTATATCTTTGTCATATAAACTAGAATTTGAGACTATTAATAATGTGGCAGAGTATGAGGCTCTTTCTTGGGATTGAGAGAAGCTAAAGACATGGGGATAGAAGAGCTATCAGTATTTGGGGATGCTGAATTGATAGTATATTAGATTAAAAATCTTTATCAAACAAAGTATCCTAGGCTTAGATCTTATAGAAACGAAGTGTGGGATTTGATGGACAGTTTTTTCTCAGCTTTTAAAATATCATTCATTCCTAGAGAAGAGAATACCATGGCTGATTCTTTGGTTGTATTAGCAAGCAACTTCAAAATTCCTATACCACCAAAAATCAAGTATGATGTAGAAGTCAAATACAAGCCTTCTATACTGGACAATGTAAAATATTGGAAGGTGTTTGAAGATGATTTAGAACTTAAAAAATTTATTGAGACTGTTGATGAATTTTCTGCATTACACATTGATTAGGATCATGATTCAGAAGTCACTCCTCATGCTGATGTTTTCCTCAATAAACTTTCTAATCATCATATTGTGCAGCTCCTAGTAATCATATACGAAATGGACTGGTTCCTTTGGAAAGATTATTTGATGGGAATGATGTGGCATTGAAAGGGAAGGTATCCACTGATGATGCATATATAACTGAGTGCAATGTGGGCACTGAAAAGGATCCAAAATGTCAAATTGTCAAGCATCCTATCATAAGAACAGAGGGAAGAATATACTAAGTTGTTGAAATAATTTGCTGATGTATTCGCTTGGACTTATGAAGATCTTAGAACTTATGACACAAGCATAATAGAGCACAAGATCCCATTAAAAGAAAACACCAAACCCTTCAGGAAAAAATTGAGGCAAATCAATCCTATGTTGTTGCCTACCATGGAGAAAGAAGTTAAGAAGATTTTAGATGCAAAAATTATCATACCTTTGAGGTATTCTGAATGGGTAGCCAATTTGGTCCCAGTAAGAAAAAAGAATGGAGAAATCAGACTTTGTGTTGATTTGTGAAATCTGAACAGAAGCTCAAAGAAGGATAATTACCCTTTACCCAAGATGGAGCATATATTGCAGAAGGTGACAGGAGCAGCCAGGACGTCTATGGTTGATGGATTTTCCAGATACAATCAGGTCTCTGTTCTGCCAGAAGACAGGGACAAGATGACCTTTACCACTCCTTGGGGTACATTTATGTACGCCAAGATGCCCTTTGGTTTGATGAATGCAGGGGCAACTTTTCAATGAGATATGGACATAACATTTATTGGAGAAAAGGATAAGTTTGTTATTATCTATTCAGACGACATAACAGTGTATTCTCAGTTTGATAAAGAATGATGTGATCATTTAAGAAAGGTTTTCTTGAAATGTAGAAAATTTGGCCTCTCTTTGAATCCGAAAAAATCATTGTTTTCCATGAAAGAAGGAAAATTATTGGGGCATATTGTGTCAGCTGAAGGGGTAGGGATTGATTCCAGCAGGGTTGAGGCTATACAAAAATTGTCACTTCCTAGATCTAAAAAAGAGGTACAATATTTTCTAGGAAAAATCATTTTTTTGAGAATATTTGTGTCAAATTTTGTTGAGTTGGTTAAGTATATCACAACCATGATGAGGAATGATAGTGAAATCAAATGGATTGTTGAATATAATGATTCTTTTGATCAAGTAAAGAAATACTTGACTGAAGCCCCGGTTCTTGTCAAACCCGATTACTCCAAGGACTTTCTTATTTTTTCTTTTGCCTCTTTTGATACAGTAGCAACAGTCCTATTGCAGAAGAATGTTGAAGGCTTAGAGAAACCCATTGCCTTTTTCAGTAGGGAATTGAGAGATGTTGAACTAAAATATGACATCATGGACAAACAATCCTATGCATTGGTTAAAGCTCTTAAGTCCTTCAGAGTTTATGTCCTGCATTCAAGAGTTATTGCTTATGTCCCATCAGTTGATGTAAAAGAAATTCTTATCCAGCCTGATATAGACGGAAAAAGAAGCAAGTGGATTTCTAAACTAATTGAATTTGATTTGGAGATTAGGCCCACAAAATTGGTTAAAGGCCAGGGTTTAGCCAAGCTCTTGGCTGAATCAAATTACTCAGCATTGGTGGTGAATTTCATCCACTCATGTTTAGAAAATCAGCAGGATGAGATAACTGATAAAGGTCCTCAAATCATCTCTGCATTAAAAAATTGCAGCTGGTACAAGGACATTATATTTTTTCTGCAAAATTTACAGCCTCCAAGTGGTATGGAAAGGAACAAGGTGAGAGCCTTAAAAATCAAATCAATAAAGTATTACCTTGTTGATCAAGTTTTGTATTGGAAGGATCCATTAGGAGTGATTTTGAGATGCCTAGACCCCCAAGAAGCCCAAAGGATCATGTCTGATTTCCATGACAGTTTATGTGGGGACATCATTATTGGAGAACCACGGCATATAAGATCCTCAGGGATGGGTAATTCTATCTCAGTTTGTTCACTGATGTTTGTTCTAAGATCAGAGCTTGTGCTAAGTGTCAGAAGTTCTCTGGAAAGCAACAGCTTAAGTCTTTTCCATTAAAGCCTGTGGCAGCCTCAGGACCCTTCCAGCAGTGGGGCCTAGATTTTATTGGGGAAATCCATCATGCTTCCAATGGTCAACATAGATGGATCTTGACTGCTACAGATTACTTTACTAAATGGATTGAAGCTATTACCACGAGGAATGCTTCACACAAAGTGATCATTGGTTTCCTGGAAGACATCATAGAAAGGTTTGGGTGTCCTGACAGAATCGTCACAGATAATGTTGCATCATTCAAGGTTGAACCATTGATTCAGTTCTGTGAACAGTTTGGGATCACTTTGATTCATTCCACCCCTTACTATCCTCAGGGAAACGGGCTTGCAGAATCCTCGAACAAAAGCATTATAAAGATCATTAAAAAGTTGTTAGAGGATAACAAAAAGGCATGGGATTTGAAACTCAAATTTTCTCTATGGTATGACAAAGTGATAGTGAAAAGGTCCTTGGGACTTTCCCCTTTCCAGCTGGTGTATGGAGTTGAGGCATTTTTTCCTTCTCGTCTTGATTTACCTGTGGCAAAATTCTTCCAAGATTATCAAGGGGAACCTGATCATATGATTAGAAGGATTCAGCAGCTGGTTGAAGTGAAGTATACCCGGGAGCAGCTTGTAGACAAAGCATCTGACCATCAACTGAAGATCAAGCAGGATTTCGACAAAAAGGTGAACAAAGAGGATTTTCAATTGGGCGATCTGGTGCTCAAGTGGGATGCACCGAAGCAAGATAAAGGCAGGCATGGTAAATTTGAAGCTTTATGGATCGAACCTTTCAAAATCTCTGAGGTATTCTCTAATAACACTTTCAAGTTGCAGAATATGGAGAATGAAGAGGTTTTTGGTGGCCCTGTCAATGGGCATTTCCTGAAAAAGTACTTTGCTTGAGCCTTGAGTGGCTCTTCATGTCATTGTAAATATCATTCTTTTTTTATTATTTGTTTCAATAACTGACCCCATAGCCCTAGGATAAGGCACTGTATCTACTCATTCTTGGCATCCCGCAGGGGGCATGCCATCCCCTGTGGAGCCAATGTTATCACACTAAATTGCCTTGGGTCTTTTAGTTTGTTTTCATTCCTTTTAAGCCTTAGATTTTAATTTTCTTTTAAAGTTTCATCCCTTTATTAGTTTATCTTTGGTAAGACCACTTAGATGATTAAAGTTTTGAGTCTTAGCTCTAGTTTGATCCTCAAATTGGTTTTTGATCCTTGAACCATTTTAGCTCATGGTTTATTTTTTGATCCCTTTCATGACTTGTCCCTAGGTCGATCCCTCCCATGATTAGACTGATGTGACACACCTCTCTCCTCACTCATGACCTCATAAGAATGCCTTATCGTCCTCGCTTACCTATCTAATCATTTTTTGAATTGGAAACACTACCTACTCATCAGGCAGTTCCATAGCGCCTATCCAGTTCATCATACTCCCACCTCAAGTCATGATTTCCACAACTGATGTCATGTCCCTTGTTTTTAGTGCCAACAGTTATTTAAAGATGATTTCCATATCTTGCATTTACGAGCTCTGATAATGGTTTATAATTTCGAAAGGCTCAAAAGTGATGTGCTGTGCAAACTCACAAGTTCTGATCAAGTGACAACAAGGCAACCAAGTTTGAGACTGAAGTGGGTTCAAAGGCTGAAGTTTTTGCAATCTCATCCTGAGATTTCGTTGAAGATTCCAATAGGTGTCTACTCCATAGGTATCCCGTGTTTCCCCCCTCTGGCATATTAATTTTCACAAGAAATTTGCGCTCGGGTTTTGGTTTGCCAAGTTTTCACAGTCGTAAGGGACTCGTCTTTGCATGATAGCCTTGTCTTCTTTCTTTTTTCAGACCTGTATCTTCATTGCCTGTGTCTAAATAGGTTTATTGCTTCCTACCTTAGCCATTGAAATCGCAAGCTTTTAAATAGCATATCGTCTATGTATGTGTTGCACTACCCAGAGGCGTTGCTTAAACCTTCTCTACCTCCCTTGCTTCCTTTCATCATTGGAGTTTAGCATTTTTTACTCATTGCAAAGAGCCAATTTTGGATTGCCCCTCATTGTTTACACTCCATAATATGTGTACAAGCCTAAGGGTATAATTCCTAAAGTCGAGCTTGGCTTACTAGCATCAGTATGTCTAAAAGGGTCAGACTTATATATTTGAAGCCTGATTCAAATCCTTCATGTTCATTACCACCCCTTAAGCCTCCTAAAATCCCTCATTTTGAGCCATGGAGACTCCTCAATCGAGGAAGACACACAAAGGTGGCAAGGTGGTTAGGACAGAACCGGTGGACATGCATCTTTTTGATACAGAGCCCATGGAAAGAGAGGCCTTTCAAAGAGTAGGGTGCCTCTCTTTCTATCAGAACATGCAGAGAGGCCATCCAAAGGTAGCAAGACAGTTTGCATTACAATTTGATGGCAGGAAAAACAAGGTTGGGGATTTGGAGTATGAGGTGACTGAAGCCTCTATCTCAACTGCAATAGGGATCCCCATTACAGGTGAAAAGTGGTTCAAAGCCATGGCTTTGAGTTTAGCCTATGAAAAAGATATTTTTAAACTTGAATATCAAGCCAATGATTTGTCCAAAAGTATGCCAAGGAGTCAATTGATTGAACAATTTGACAGATTATTGAAGATCATACAGATATATTTTACTTGTGAAGGAAGATTTAACACATTGTACTAGTACCATATAAGGTTGTTGCTACATTTTACTGGTAAGGTTGAGATGAGTATTCCCTATTACTTGTTGAGGAGTATAGGTAATATGTCAGACATGATACAAGCCAAATCTAAAGATGTGGATTCTAGCCTTTTCCATTCTGGATTAATCAGAATGCTAGTCTCTGAGGAATTGGGTAAGAAAGATATTTCATGGGAGCATTTTGTTGTTACCTCTCATTTAAAGTTGGATCTAGCACCAACTCCTCAATCACAGAAGGCAAGCCCTTTGTCACCCACCAGTACTACTAAAGCAGGGACTAGTAGGAAGAGAAAGGATAGAGCCCATGTTCAAGTTTCAGAGATCAACAAGTAGGTCATAGAAGCTGAGGAGGAAGTTTTTCCTTCTCCACACATAGATTTTTCACCACCTCCTCCACCAGGGTTAGAAGAGGTGCCTTCTTCTACCAAAGCTACATCCAAGATAGGGAAGAAGCTTCTCTTTCCCTCTTCTCCTCCAACAGTCAAAATCAAGGGTAAAAGACCTTTCACAAGGTCATCAATTCCTAAGGAGGTTTTCAAAGAGCAGTCCTTACCAGAAACCCCTATTCAAAAGAAGAAGGGAAAAAGCATAGAAAATCCTGTGGAAGAAAAACAAAAAGACTATGTATAGAAAGGGAAAGGTAAAGGTACTAAAATACCTTTGGAGAGAAAATATGAAACCTCTGTGAAAGACTTTGAGAAGCCTGTGATAAGAAATGAAGAAACTCATGTGCAGAGGAAGAAAGGTAAAAGAAAAGCCACCAAGAAACCTGATGAGGTGGACAAGACACTTCCCATGCAGGTTGAAGAGGAGACTGAGAAAAACCCTCTTGAGACTGTGCATAACACTGCTCCTCCTAGCAATCAGGCCTTCAAGAGACTTATCAGGAAACTTAAATATGCAAGAAAGGAAGTGGTTCAATTGAAAAAGGAAGCCATGTCTGACAAAGCCAAGATGACATAGCTTATGGATGGCTACAATCACACCCTTGAATTGGCAAGGTTTGTAGCAAGAAGGGCCCAACCCCTTCATAGATAGCTAAAGAATCTTTATAGAAAGAACAAAGGCTTTCAGTCTCAGAGCAGGAAGCTAAAGGCAAAGCTGAAGCACTTTCAAGATGAGCTAGCCCAAATTTTTTTACAGGTGTTGGTTGAAGCTGCCATTGAGGATGACAAACCAACAGCTAAGGAGAGTACAACTACACTGAATAAGCCTGTCAATGCTAATAAGAAGAAGCCTTCTGTGTCAATTGAAGATCCTCTTTCTACCAGAAAGAGTGTGATATTAAGTGTCAAAATGACAAAATAGATGGTAAAAGGTAAGCCCCATTTTTTAGGATGGTTCCTTTTTGGGAGGGTTAACTGATATGCAAATATTATCTCTGCCATCTATATAGGCTTCTAATTGTTTAGCTATTTAGATTTTGATTTTTTGCTAAGTTCTAGCTTCACCCAGTGGTAAAAGACACTACCTATTGTATGGTCAAGGCACCTAAGTAAAATGGTTTTGTCATCACGAAAGAACACAAATTGCTCTGCACATGTTCAAGATTAAATGCGTTGTGTTTTTTGAAATGTTACCCAAACTTATACACAGACGCAACATAAGTGGCGCTACCTAATATTTGGCAGAGAACATAATTGCCATACAGGTGAAACACAGTGGCACTACCTAACTGCGCTACCTAATATTGCATAGAGATCAAAGTATGTACATATACGCAACATAGTGGTGCTACCTACAGACACTACCGAATATTTCATAGAGGGAAAAAGTTTGCACACATATGCAACACAGTGGCGCTACCTTTTCTCTTTGTAGTGCGCTACCCAGATTCGCTACCCAAGGAAGCTGCCAACAAACACCAGGGATCTAGGAGGACCAAGCTAACAACTTTTGGATTAAGTGATGATGGAGAAGGATGTAGAAACAACAGCTGGCATCATGAAGACAACCACATGATTTGAAGAACACATGACAAATAAGGAGTTGCACAACAAAAGGGAATCAAATAAGTTTGAAGTTCAGTTGGATTAGTCACCGACATTTTCCTGTTTTATAGCATAGGTGGTTAGATAAGTTGTTAAATCAAATAAATTTTTAGATTTTTTCAAGGGAAGGAGGCCAGCTCGTACCTCCAGTTGTTGCCTCCCTTTTGTTAAAAATAGATAGATCAATTTCTTTAGTAGGTGGGGATGGTTGAGCAAGGCTCCCTTAGACTGTAATATTTTGATGAAGTAACTGTGATCTAGTGATGTACTAGACTTAAGAAATTTTGACTAATAGAAATCAACTTCTCTTTCATCTTATTTGCTTCTGATGCTAAATGTTCATGTTTTGAATGATTCACATGAATGATTGTGGTGATGTTATGATGGATGTTTGATCATTATGTTATCATGATGTTTATTTAGCTTCCTTAGTTTCTCATTTCAAGAAGATCTTGTGTTAAGAAACTTTCTTCCTTAGTCTTTTGTAGACCTGATGTTTACAATAGTCCCTACACTTCTCCTATTCAATTCTTCCCTCTATTCATACTTACTCCAAAACTATTGATTGAAGTTAGCCAAGACCTTGATTGTTGGTGCATGCTATCCCTGTTATTTGAGTTAGAACATTATCATTTGATTCCTTTTCCATTTGACCCTTTAAAAACCTTTACATTCACTTATAAACCTGATGGGTACTGGGATTGCCTTCCATGCAATCTGAAGGTGACTCCTAGTGATAATAGTTAGTATAATAAAAACAATGACCATAAAAGAAATTTAAAAACATGGAAGTGAATGATGTTATTTGTGGTGTAGTCCTTCTGAATTTCTTCCTTGAATGATCATGATCATGATTGAAGCCTCTTTGTGGCTTAAACATGGATGGTATTCTTAAAGTATCTTTATTAGTTTTCTTAGATTCAGGTTGACCATGATTCCTTCCTTTGAGTACTTCTGCATAAATCTTGCTCTTTTCCTCATTCTTCTTTTCTAGCAACCTAGAGTGCTTCTCTTGATTCTCCACTGTTGATGTAAATGTTTCTGTCTCTTCAACATTCTTGTTGAGTTTGATGACTTTGACTCTTAGTGTGACAACTTCTTCTTCAAGATTCTCAACCTCTTCTTCTTTCTTCATTATCTAAGATTTCATGACTTATTTTGTTCTCTTTGCTTCTTCAAGTTGGATTTTCAATGTAATTATTTCTTCTTTGAGACTTCTCTCTTCTTAACCATATTCTTCCTCAAGCTGGTTTAAGTCATCGGTTCTTTCCTTGAGATTATCTGTTAGTATATTTTCTCTCTTTTCTGCTTCTTCCTTTTGTGTTGCTATGTTGGATTCTAAACACTACTTTTGATATTCTAGAGTTTCTTCAATTCTGATGGCCTCTTCTAGATGAGCTCTTAAATTCTTGATGACCTGTTGAGCTTCTTTGGAACCTTGAACACTTTCCTTTTACTTCATCAATTCTTTCTTGAGTGACTTGTTTTCTTCTCTTTCTTTCTTTAGATATTCAAGTGCATTGATCAATTGTTGTTCGTAATCAACTTCTTCTTTTTCATATTGTTCCTCTTATGAATATGTCTGACATGATGAACATATTTCTTCTTGTTTTGTACCTGCATCTTCTTTGGAATTTTCTGAATCTGTGATGGGTGAAGAATAGATATTATGTAACTTATCCCAAAGTTCTTTGGTTGATGAACATTTACCAACCTTTTCTCTTACCAGATTAGGTAATCCTTCCTAGATGAAATCCATTGTTGTTTCTTTATTCTTCTTCAATTCCTTCTTGGCTACAACCTTTTCCCTTTTTGAAATATCATATCCTGTAGAAACTGATTTCCAAATATCATATCCTTGTGCCTCCAAAAATAATTTCGTCCTTCCACTCCATATCTCATACTTTAAACCATTATGACCATTAAACAATGGTACTCCATTCTCAGAATAATCCATGATCTCCTTCTAGTGGTTAAATTGTTTTCTGAAGCAACCTGCTTTGATACCAATTATTGGATTACTGAGAGG